>PVJA010028598.1:0-27458 GCA_004027025.1 Myocastor coypus | reverse complement strand
GGGGAAAAGAAAAAAAAAAAAAGTAATGTGGATTTAGAAAGGTTAATGTTTAGTTGTTTGATCAATCTTATATACCTATATGTATTAATCTAAACTGATCTGATGATGAAAATATGTAATATAACCATTGTTAAATTTAAACAATAAAAGAATTGGAAAAAAATAATTGAGATCAAAACTATTATGCAATATTTTGGGTGAGAGCAATTAAGGAAATAAAAATGAATACCATCTTTGTACATAGGATAAACAAAATACTGAAGCTTTAGACAGACATGGAGCTGCCCTAGGTTGGGTGGTTGACCTCAGGCGTCTCTGAGTTGTTAGCCACTCTCTCCCCTTCTTTGCTTAGCCTAGCGCCTCGCTCTGGGTTTCTTTCCTTTATTCTCAGGGGTAAGGCTGTGCATGTTGCTGGCTTCGGCCTTCACAGCTCCTGCCCAGATCCAGGCTCACTCAGAGCTCCAGCCACGCGGGGTGAGCAGGGTGTTGAGCGGATTTTTCGATCACTTGGGTTTGTGCTTTAGCAAGGCCCGGGATGGTTCTCCACTTCCTGGCCTGAGGGTGGGCAAGGGCTGGGTCAAGGGGGATTGGTTGCTTGCCAGAGGGAGGAGGGAAGAATCTAATTTAGAAAGAGGAAGGCGACAGGCTGCCAAGAAGGAATCTACTCTGCCCCAGCAGAGCAGGGCCAAGACTTCCTAGCAGTTCAGGTGTGGCTGCAGAGAGTCAGGGGCCCTGCGGCAGTGCCATGAGGGTGTGTCCCCCACCCCCCGCAGGGGTTCCCTTACTTGGGGTGCCTGATGGGCACTTCCAGCACCAGCTCGGGCGGGATCTGGAAGAGCTCGGGGTCGTTGCCGTTGGCCTGGAGCAGTAGGGGCAGGACGTCGAAGCGGCCCCTTGGAGGTTTCCAGCCCTGCTGTATGCAGATCTGCGGAGAGACCATCGGGTGGCGTCATGCTCTGGGCCCTCTGTAGGTGACAGGGGCGGAGCCTGCCTAGTGTGCAGGAGGTCCGGAGCTGGGGGAGTCCGCCTCTAACCCATCCTCTGTAGTGGGCTTGCTCTGCAGAGCTGCCCCAGAGGCCGCAAAAATGAAGATGTGCGGCCTATGGTATGACTCACCGTGGAAAATGAGTGCAGTGTGGTAAGGAGAGGCGCAGAAGTAAGCAAAAATCCCTAGTGGCTACATTAAGAAAAAGCTAAGGGATTAAAATGATTTCACTATTTTTATTTTTATTTTTATTTTTTTACGGAACTGGGGAACTCAGCAGGCAAGTGCTTATTCCACTGAACTATCCATGGGGTGGAGAGATAGCTCAGGGGCACAAGTGCCTGTCTGGCAAGAGCAAGGTCCTGAGGTCAATCCCTGGTTCCGGGGGGGGAAAAAAAAGGTCTCACTAATATATTTCTTCCTTATTTCGAGACAGGGCCTTGCTATATAATCCAGGCTGGTCTTAAACTCGAGATTTTTCTGCCTCAGCCTCCAGACTGCTGGGATATTAGGTGTGTGCCACTACATTCAGCCATTTATTTGAATGAATTTGAAATTCAACAATAGAGGGGCTGTGGAGATAGCTCAGCAGCATAAGTGCCTGCTTGGCAAGTGCAGGGTCATGAGTTTCATCCCTGGCAACAAAAAGTAAAAAATAAAAAATAAATGAAATAAAAATAAAATAAAATTCAATAATTGGCCAGGGAGCTAGCTCACTGGCATAAGCACCTGCCTGGCAAGTGTAATGTCCTGAATTCATTCTCCAGTACCAAAAAAAAAAGAAAAAAAAGCAACCCCCCAAAACAACAACACACTTTATATGAATATTTATTTATTACTAATATATTGAGGTATTACTATAAATATGTTCTAACTATATTAGGTGATTAAATACTTAACATTAATTTATCTAATATATACCAAGTGTGTAATATATAACATTTTGAAAAACACTAAATCTTTTTTTTTGTCTTTTTGAGACAGGGTCTCGCTGTGCAGTTCAGGCTGGCCTTGGGCTCACTTTTGTAGCCCAGGCTGGTCTTGAACTCACATTGATCCTCCTGCCTCAGCCTCCCAAGTGCTGGGATTACAGGCCTGCGCCACCACGCCTGGCTAAAAGCACTAAATCTTAACAGTAATTAATTACTGATATGGTAATGTGGATATATCCTAATAATATAGTTGATGTTTAATTTATTTTTTGTTTTGTTTTGTTTTTGGCAGGACTGGGGTTTGAACTCATGACCTTGCACTTTCCAGGCAGGCACTTGTGCCACAGAGCTATCTCCCCAACCCCAATGTTTAATTTATTAATCCAGTAACTTAATTTATTGATATATTAATCTACTATACCCATATTATCATTTCAACATGTAATCAATGCAAGAATTATCCATGAGCTATTTTCTACTGTCTTTCCATTCTTAGTCTTAGTGATCTGCTATGTATTTTCATTATACAATGTATTTAAAATTTGAAATAGCTACCTTTTTTCTTTTGTACTGGAGAACTCAAGAGCTACATTTCTCGCTCTTTTTGTTTCATTTTCTTATTTTGAGACAGAGCAGGGTTGTGGCAAGATGTTAATTTACCCAGGCTGGGCTCAAACTTGCGCTCCTCCTGCCTCAGCCTCCCAGAGTGCTGGGGTTACAGGCACCCACTGCACGCTTCCTGAGCCAGCTGCATTTGAATTGCACAGGAGTGGATATGGGCTGGTGGATATGGGCTGCCCCACTGGACAGCATGGGACCGGAGGGTTTCTATGGAACAGTCATGTGGCCAGGGTTGGGGTGGTTCTCTATGCCCAGCGAGTGCGCTGGATCCTGGCATCAGGAGAGCATGTCCCGGCTCGCAAAGGCTCTGGAGCCAGCTTGCAAGAGGCTGCGGCATTCATGTTCTGCTAATCGCAAGCAAGGTCAGCCAAGTACACCGTCAGCACTCGGCCAAGTGGGCCAGCGGGTTTGGCGGAGCCTCCCGCGCACAGGTGCGATGCCTGGCCGCCCTGGTTACAGCTCCTTCTCCAGGATAATCACATTTCCCTACAAAGAGCCGCCTGAGATGAAGTGAGCAATGAGGGAGGGGTAGGGACCCCTAGTCTTGGGAGCTCTGTCTTGAAGGAGGTGCAGGGTGGGTGGGTGGGTGGGAGGGGCCTTGGGAAGGCATGAGGATCCGCTTGGCCGAGGGACAGATGAAAAGAGGCACCAGTATAGGGTCTGCCCGTGGTGTCCCCTTGGGTGCATCTGCGTGTCTCACCCCTGTTGCCCGTCAATGCGACTGCCTAGAAGGAAGGGGCAGGGAGACAGTGGTGTGGGCTGTCCTGGTGGCTTTGGGAACAGGCACAGTTATAACAAGAGTGGTGTTCAGGGGAAAATCAAGCCACCAAAATGGTCGCATGAGCCCAGGAATAAATAATACGAGCTAGGTATGGCGCTCAGCTGAGAAAAGAGAGTGCCAGACCTGGCTTCGTCTGTCACCTCTGGGTGGGAGACAGAGTTGTCTTGTGGTTCTAGCTTTTCCTTTATTCACTTTAATAGCTTTATATAATTTACTTGGCATTGGTGAGACTCAGTCTACCCAACTATAAAATGGGGCAACAACGACAAAAAAGAAATCAGAGGAGAGTTTTCACTGGGAGATGTGGGCAAAGTCCCAGCATGAAAATGACCAAATGCCCAGTGAGAAAAGAACCAGAAGAGAGTGGGGGTTGGGCGGCCAAATGAAGGTGAAGGTCTGGAGAAGTGTTGGCTTCTCCCTGCTGGCTGTTCTCCCTGGATGAATAACGGGAAGTGAGAAGCAGTCTGTGGATAAAGCGCTGCTGGATCCTAGACCCTAGATGGGGCGGGGTGGGGGGACACATGCAAGCGCGCACCTCTGTGAACTCCACGTTCGCCGGGTCCCCCAGGGTGGAGCCGTCGGGCTGCTTGTAGCCGGCATAGCGGATGAGCTGGGAGTTCCAGACTCGGAAGTCATGCTTGCCGTCCGTCCTCTGGGGGAATATGGTGATGGCTGACCTGCAGGGGACACGCGGGACACCTGGAATCAAGAGAGGGCTTGCACGGGGAGGACGCAGTGGAAGAGGTGCTGCCCAGGCCAGCAGCTGCTTGTGGCTCAGGACGGAGCACATCTGTGCCAACCGAGCAGCTGGCGGGAGGGTCCACAGCAGCTCCTCTGCAGGGAGCCCCGGTCTATGTGAGGGTGGAGGGGGCGGGCACCAGACTGCAGGGGAAAGAGGAGGCATCCCAGGCCCGGGACTCTACGGCAGTGTGGACCTGAACCAGCCTTCCAGGGAATTCTCTAGCGGCTGGTGGTCTCCAGGGGACCATCAGATCCTCCCGGCACCTTTGCTTTTGTAGATCAGGGCTCATGATGCCGTTCAGCGAGCCTTGACCTCACGGTGTAGCTTAGGTTGCCTCAAACTCACGACAACACTCCTGCCTCAGCCTCCAGAGTGCTCATATTACAGGCATTCACCACCACACCCAGGTTGAGTCCTTTTATCAGCACACTGTGTCCCCAGCTCTGATCTTTCCCCTACTACCAGCATTTATTTGACACTCTGCATAAATCCTCTAGACTTACCCCACCTCACCTGCTCTTAATTAATTAACTCCCTTTGCCCAGCCTCAGTCCCTAAGGTGCATTAATGTCCCATGCCCAACCCTGGGGGAGGCAGAGACCTCTACAGGAGGCCGCCTCTCAAGTCATAAGACATTTTCTCTTTTGCAAAACTCGGTGATTAGCATACTCTACGGTGGGCCAAAAGGGCCTGGGTCAATAACATTCTCACTCAACTCCCCACCCCTCGTGCCACAGGGAAGTTACAGACTTGTGACAAAGAAATCAGTTTGCCTTCACAGTCACATTGATTTAAGAGAAAACCGTAGGCTGGCCGTGGCTGGTCTCACCTATCTGTGGAAGGACCCATGCAGGCTGATTCTCCAATGAAATAATTTAAAGCTGCTGTTGAGGGAAGGCCTCTCGGCCCCTACTGAGGCCCTGGTCTCTTTCTCCTCTCTGCTAATTTTATTACTGCTTATTAATAGTTCAAGATGGGCTTTATTCTGGAAAGGCAGTACATGCACTTAATGTACGCTGATCAAGTTCAATTCTACGACCCCTCTCCCTTCTCTTTTATTTTAATTCTCCATTAATTTATGTATTTTAAGGCAATATGCCACATGCATGCCATCAAAGAAAAAATTCCCGAGGAACATCTCAATAGATGTTGAACAAGCCTTTGGCAAAATCCAGCACCTCTCCATGATTAAAATACCCTACTGAAAAGGGGCGTAGAAAGATCCCCACCTTACAATAGCAACAGTTGTCTAGGACAAGTACAAGTTGACAGCATAATGAGTGAGGAGCACCTGAAAGGATTTTCTCTAAAATCTGAAACTGGACAAAGATGTCCACTGTCACTACTTCTGTTCAAAGTGGTTCTTGAAAGTTTAGCCAGAGCAATCGGGCAGGGGAAAGAAATAAAAGGGACACAAACAGGAGGGGAGAGGTGAAGTGACCCTTCTTTGTAGAGGGGGTGATAACAGAGAAGACCTCGGTATCTTCAATAAGAGGGGGACGGCAGTGTTAGGAAAGTGTAATTTCCTAGTACCCAGGTGAGTCACACCTTGCCTCTCTCCTTAGGATCATGCAAACACTAAGGAAGGAAGGAAGGAAGGAAAGTAGGAGGTAACTTTTCATGAGGTGCCACAGGTCATCTGTCCCATGCCGGGAGCTCCTGCCACCTGGAGCCGCTGTTCCACCAGGGGCTGAGTCCCAGATCCTGGGAGCCCCCATCCTGGCTTCTTGTTGTCTTAGCCCATCTTAACTCTCACCCACAGCCCATAGATCATCTGCCACACACGTTCCTGCAGGAATCCCTGGCTGTCCCTTCCCTGGAACCCCTATCTGGTGACAAATAGCACATTTGACTGAAATTCTTTTTCTACGTGTAGCATGTCCCGCCTCACTGACTTCATGCGGATGTCTCTCTGAGTGTGGTTTTTAGGTCTTAGCCTTTATGCAAGAGAATGCAGTATTTAATCTTGCAGGGCTGGGTGCTATGGCTTGTGTCTAGTTTCCCTAAAGCCTCATGTAAGTCGTGCGGCCTACCTGGCTCAAGGAGCCGTGAGTGGCTCGAGGGGCGTGGCCAGAGGACCAGGGCGGGGCTTGAGGGGCATGGTCAGAGAGGCAAGTGGCTGCACACGCTCTGCCTCCCCCCACCCCCCAGCCAGCAGACTCCCACAAAGGTGTGGAGAGAGTCATCCTGGGCAGGACAGAGCTCCAGCCTCCTGAGCAAATAAGCTTCCGAGGACTTGCTACATAGCTCAAGCTGTTTTAAACTATGAAACCTCCAGTAACTGTGAGCTAAATAAACATCTCCTTCCCTCATTTTGAGTGTAGGGTATTTATCCCAGCAATGAGAAAAAAGTAACAAAGACAGCTGGGGTATCCATCACACTTTGGGGTGAGTTTAGAACCAGAGCTTAAGGTGAACAACACAATGTGAGAAATGTACTTTAAAATCTTTTAGCAATTTGGACACAGTGGTACAGGCCTGAAATGACAGCCCATGGGAGGCTGAGGCAGGAGTGTTGGCAAGAGTCGAGGCCAGCTGGAACTGTACACTGTGAACTTGCCTCAAAAAACAAACAAACAAACAAACAAGCAAACAAAAAACAAACAACTTTTTAAAAATCCCAGTACTCTGAGAGGTCAAAGTAGAAAGCACTGCCCAAGTTTGAGTCTAGCCTGGGCAATTGAGCAAGACTCCATCTTACAATAAATGTAAAAAAATCCAAATAAAAAGGGCTGTGAATGTAGCTTAGTAGGCCAGGCCTGGGTTCAATCCCGAGTGTAAAAAAAGAAAAAGCTGTAGCCAAGACTTCGCACCATATTGTAGGTGAACGCAGAATGAGTCAAATGGGTTGCTTTCTGGCATTAAGACACATGGCTGCGTCTTTGGCTGGGCACCAGATAAAGTCTGTTTGTGTTAACACACGTATATTTTAAAAGCCTGTTTAGAAACATCAGACTCACACAGAGTGCGTGGGCTGGGAGGCTTAGGCCTGGGTGGAGAACCGAGGCGAGCCCAAGGCATCGAAGGCAGTTATGCCTGCGCCTCCTTCTCCCGGAAGTGCACCGTGCTGCTTAAATTATGTGATCCGACCCGCCTCTCTTCCTCCTCTTTGGCCATCCTTCTGCTCTCTCATAGAAAGTATTTGTATACCCGGTATACATTTTTTTTTCTCTTTCCTTTTTTTTGGCTGGCTCAGGCTGCCTTAAGTACCGACATCCCCTGTGCTTGACTGGGATTGCCCGCGCAGGCGCTTAAACTATTGAGCTAACCCGAAAGCTCCCACCCTGTAGATATTCTTTATGCTCATTCTTTCCAAACATAAGGTTAAAGCTTTAATTCAAAAAAGGTCAGCTGAATATTGCTGTTCTAGATCTCACAAAAATTCCCTAGTCCGTATTTAAGAAAAAGGGAGATGTACTGTCAGACTCTGGGGGTAATACCCACGCCCCATGCTCTGCTCACAGCACCACTTGAAAGCCCATCGGCTCTGTTAGGGTTGAAATATGAAGCATGCTCTGGTGGGGGCTTGAGCCTCACGTGGCCATGCTTGGAGTTGGGGCCCACGGAGTGAGTGGAGGGACAGGCTGGCCACTCACCAATGGGGAAATGCAGCCATGAGTTCAGAGCTGAGTGTGCTGTTAGGAGATGAGCCCCCCCATATCTGGAGATGGACCATGGGGCCACGGTGGGGGTGTACTGTGTCGGGTCCCTGCCCCTTCCTGTCTAGCTCTTCTCTTGTGAGCAGCCTTCTTCCCCTATGCTCTTCTTCCATCAGAGAGGCGAGTGGTTGCACGTGCCCTGCCTCCCCCACTCCCCAGCCAGCGGACCCCCACGGAGGTATAGAGAGGGTCATCCTGGACAGGGCCGAGCCCGAGCCTCCTGAGCAAATAAGGCTCCAAGCAAATAAGGCTCCTGGGTTCAGTCTTCCACCTTGGAACTGATTACCATGGACTGAAGCCTCAGAAGCCATAAGCCACAATAAAGCTCTCCTCCTTAGTTATTATCCTTAGGCATTTAGTTACAGGAATGGGAAAAAATCTCCTGGAGGGTTCGTGGCAGCAAGGCCCTCCTTGGACAGTTGGATGTGGGGGAGGCTCTTTGATATTTCAACTCTGATGGCTTGGGAAAGAGACCTGAGCACAGATCCCTCCTGGTGGGGCACACAGCTGGCACACGTCACCCCAGAAAACCCAAGCTTGATGTAAACAAGCTGCTTGCGGATAAGCTTAGGATAGTGGTGTGGAGAGGTTGAGAGGCTGTCGCTGGAGTGTCCCTGTACGTTCCAAAGATGGGGCTTGGCCACTGTGCTTGAGAGCAGACGCTGGAGCAGCAGCAAGCAAGCACAACTGCCACGTGTGACCAGCAGAAAGGCCAGGCAGTGTGGGAGCCACGGCCATGCCGTGCTTCTTCATGGTTTTGCCTTTTTGTTTTTAGTATTATGCCCTCAGCCCTTTTTAATTTTTAAGAAATAGGGCCTCACTGAGTCACTGAGCTGCCCAGGCTGGCCTCAAATTGATGACCTTCTTGCCTCAGTCTCCCAGGCCATTATTTTTTTTTTAATCCTTGTTTTTTTTTTTTTTTTTTTGTCTTTTTGAGACAGGGTCTTGCTATGCAGTTGAGGCTGGCCTTGAGCTCACTTTTGTAGCCCAGGCTGGTCTCAAACTCGAACCAATCCTCCTGCCTCAGCCTCCCGAGTGCTGGGATTACAGGCGTGCACCAACACGCCCGGCTTATCCTTGTATTGATAACAGGAGTTCAAGATGTGGCTTGACTTGCTCGGACCTGGGGGAACCAACCCCACACTGGTAGGAAGAGAAACTGTGTTTGAAACCAGGAAGGTTCACAGGCAGCTCCAGACAACAGAGCAGGACGCAGTAGGCGCATGCGATGCTCTGTACCTGGAGCCTCCTCTTCCTGGGACTCTAAAGGACTTCCTATTGCCCTCTCTCTGGGGGCTAACAAAACAGGGAGGCGCTGAGAGCAACAACTGTTTCTGTCATTTGTAAGTCCTATAAGAGCGTGCCTCTTCCGGGAGAGAAGAGACACAGGAGGTGGGACAAGGAATGCTGGCCAACCCTTCCCAGTGTGGCCTGTCACCGAGGAAGAGGGCGATATTTCTCTGTCTCGCTGTGGGGACATCAGACCCTCTCCCACCCAGCAGGTCAGCGTACCTGAGGTTCCCTTTGTTGGTGGCGTACTTGACGTGGTTGCAGATGTAGTTGAACATCCCGTGCGCCGTGGTGCAGTCTCGGGCATCAAACACCTGGAAGAAGCGTGGGCATCAAAGGCCTCTTCCTCTCTCCCATAATGCAGGGCAGCCTTCCCAGTCCGAGAGAATCCCAGGCCCATCCCACCCATGGGCCTGCTGGAGTCATGAGCACCTTGCTACTGAGGTCCAAGCTGTTTTATTACTTTCTGTAGCCTATGCTAATAACCAAGGTCAGCCAGACTCGGAAAAGTCTCCAGAACGTAGGCATGGGCTGGTTCACTTTCTTTTGGGTTACTAGGGAGAGGGATGAAAGGACAAACAGAAACCAGCCCCTCCCAGACTAATAGTAATGTGCTTACACTGTTAAATTGTTCTCTAGAATGAAGTGACACGCGGGGAAACAAACCAAGACAGGAGGCATAAGGCAAAAGGGACTGGTAGGGTCTGCAGCCAACTCGAGAGCCTGCGTTCTACCAAGGGGTATGCAAATTCAGGTTTTAAAAAAAGCAGTGTGGGCTGAATCAGACAGGGCCATTGTCGGAATTTGGTTATAATCCGAGGATCCGGGATCTGTAGGTCACTACAGGCAACAGGTAAAAGGACTTGACCTTTTCCAAAGTTCCATCTGCGCCCCTTTCCCTACTCCCCCACCAAAGGGTCGTCCAGGCCTCTCAGCCTCAACACCCACCTGCAGCTTGGACCACTGGATTCTGCCAACGCAGCGGGCAGCGTTCCTCCAGGCGTGCTTGGCGCCGTAGATGAGCTCGGTGTCTTTGAGCTGGTAGGTGCTGGTGCTTTCGATCTCCTTGTTCACCTCTTCCAGCCTGTCCATGTGGGCCTTGGAGCCAAATCTGAGTGAGGACAGAAGGGACATGGGAACATCAGTGCGACAGCTCGGAAGGGTTCCCCGGATGGCCTACATGTGGAAACCTCATGGCTGTCTTGTGGTGCTGTTGGTAGGTAGGGGAACCTTTAAGTGTGGGGGGGGGGCTAGTGAGAGGAAGTTAGGTTATTAGGGGCGTGTCCTTGGACAGGATTGCTTGGCTCAACCCCTCCTTGGCTCTCTCTTTGCTATTGGCTGCCATTAGCGGAGTACTTTTCTGCTGTTACACATTCCTGCCATGGTGTGTTATGTTGTTGTGGGCCCAATAGCAATGGGGCTGGGCAACCAGGGACTGAAAGCTCTAAAGCAATCAGCCGAAATGAAACGTTTCTTCTTTGTAAGTTGATTCTTCCAGGTGTTTGGTACAAGGGCAGAAGGCTGACAACACCCTCACCCTCTCTCCTGAAGTAGAGGTTGAGGGAAGGGACAAGATATCATAGGAAGCCACAGTCACAGAGAGCCTCAGGTTGATGCCAGGGCCTTGTGCATACTAAACCCATGCTCCGCAGCTGAGCGCTATCCCCTAGTCCCTCAGATTGCAGATTTTCAGATTAGGGGGAAAGTCTACACAGATATTCTAAAGTATGAAAAAAAATGCTGAAATCTGAAATACAAATATATTTTGGATAAAACATACTGAATCCTGTACTACACTGCTGGAATACCACACATTAGTTAGTTCTCTCCTGTTGATAGTGCTGAAGGTTTTTGTTTTAATTTTTATTTTATTTTATTTTTTTCTTGTTTCAGAACCTTTTTTTGTTTATTCACTCATTTTTATGGCTGGCTCAGCCTGCCCCAAGGGTAGGGCTGGCGCAGCATGTGGTGCCAGGGATTGAATCGAGGTCCCTGAAGCCACCCAAGCTTTCCCAAGCAGGCTCTTTAGACCACTGAGCCATCCCACCGGGCCCCCTGTTTTAATTTTTAAAATTACTTTTTGGGCTGGGAAGATAGTTCAGCGGCCTAAGCACCTGCCTGACAAGAGCAAGGACCAGAGTTCAATTCCTGGTACTTCATGACCTTCCAGTACCAAAAGTGGGTGTGGGGGCATATGCCTGTAATCCCAGGACTGGGGAGGCCAAGACAGGAAGATCTACAAGTCTGAACTGTGTAGCATGACCCTGTACCAAATAAAATAAAATAAATAATAAAATTACTTTTTAAAAATTTGAAATAGTCTTGTTAAGTTGACCAGACTGGCCTTGAGCTCACAATTTGCCTGCCTCAGACTCCCGAGTGGCTGGGGTTTGAGGCACATACCACATATGAACTTTCTTTGTGATTTTTTCCTATGATAAGTAATGTTTCCGTGTACATGGCTTCTTATGAACAAGCATAAGCACTCTAGGTGTGGAATCGCTTGAAGTGTTTTAGTCTGAGGGAGGCGCAGTGTGGAGTGAACCCAGGGCTTTTGCACTGAGCTACAACCCCAGCTCTATTTATTGTCTTTATTTTGTGGCCATGTCTTACTAGGTTGCTAAGTTACTTAGGCTGGACTCAAACTTGTGATCTTCCTGCCTCAGCTTCCCAGAGTGCTAGGATTGCAGATAGGCACCATATCCAGCTTGAAAAGTTTTTAAAATTTCAGCAGCCCTTTTGTAGGCCAAGCCAAAACACTCCTAGGGGCCAGCTCTGACCATTTGGCTGCCTGTTCTGGACCTCTGTGTGGTGGGCCAAAATGGGCCAAAACCCATCTAACACTCAGGGCTCAGCTCACTGGTCTGTAGTTGGAGCGTATGCCCTTGTTTCTGGCACTCTGTAACTTTCCCTGGGTTTCCCACAGTGGATGCACACTTGCCTTTTAATCGAGGAGTAGTACTGATCCAGGAACTCTTTGGCAAGGGGGAAGAGCTGACCCTTGGTGCGGACGTCCTCGGGCCTTCGTGTGTGCTGAGATGGCAGCATGATGGAGCCTGTGCAGATGTGCTCTGTGCAGCCCGTTTCCTGTGGGGTCAAAAGAGACTTGAGCCGCTGCTTTGCCAGCTGTGGGCTGCAGCCCAGGCCCTTACATGCACAGTGGAGTTGCTCTGGCTCTTCATCCTGAGGGGGATTTCTCAGGGGTCAGCTTCAAGCCTTTGTTGGCCATGGACATCAGCCAAGGTAAGGAATAGGGAACCATATCTTAGGGTCCTTAAAGTGTTTGCTGCTGTCATGTGAGGGACTGGAGTGGGGGCGTTCTGGGTAGGAATCAGAATCTCTGGCAGTCAATTCCAGAATACATATTGATCCCGTGTTGATAAAAATGACACCACTGATCCCTGAAGTCAATCCCAATTCTTTGACCTCCCTGTATTCTCTTTGGATTATGGCTTTACAACAGCTTCCCTGGGGAGCTGGAGTCGGTCTTTACACTCCTTGCAGCTAGGGTGGTTTTGGCCCGTGGAATATGACAGAAGTGACCCTGGGCTATGCCCAAACCTGGACCCCCAGAGGCTTTGCATCCTTCTGAAGACATAGGTAACAAGCCCAGCTGTCTTGCTGGGAAAAGTGTCTCTCTGCATGGAGCACAGTCAGGTCAGCCAGGGCCACCATACACCAGCTTGTCCTGAGCTGTCGCTGTGGATGACTACAGGCTCACGTGGTAGCCTTAATGAGGTCATCTGTGTCTGGTTCAGATCAGCAGAACCACCCACTAGTTCAGAAACTCTTGAAAAACAGTACATAGTTCCTTTCAAACACTTACATCTGTAGGCCCATTTGTTACACAACAGTAGCTAACTGATACAACAGTCCTCCAAAATGCCCATGTTCAACAGAAATTTAAAGCAGTATGTTGACTATTGAAGTATGATATAGAAATTTAGAAGACACACTGCAAAATCAAGGAAAGGCTAGCAAATTCTCCATCAGTGGCCAAACAGACAACAAGAGTATTTTCCATGCCAGGCAACGTGCTTGAATTCTGAAGGGTATGAGGTACCCTGATAATGTGTGAGTAAGAGTCCGTCAGTGTTTCTCCAACAGGGATGAACTTCCTGCTCAGAGGAGGTCAGGCAATATCTGGAAACCTTTGGGTTGCTCTACGTGGGCTGAGGAAGTGGCACTTAGGTAGACAGGACAGGGGCGATGCTAACTAAACCTTGTGTCATGCGCACTCCAGCTGCCATAGCCAAGCTGTACCTGGCTGCAAGCGCAGGCAGGGCTGAGGCGGAGCCACTCTGGTCTCCTCCGGGCAGGGTTACTCACCAGCGTGCTCTTAAGGTGCAGGGTGTCTGTGAGGACCACATCGGTCTCCCAGTTCTTGACCTTGAGGAAGCGGGGGCACTTGGACGGGCTGCCGTTCTTCGGTGGGGACTGTCTGCCTGAGGCGGGTGGCTGGAGGAGAGAGGGTGGGGCAGGGAGGAGCGTTAGGCAGGGTCTTGAGGCCGCAGGACCTCTGTGTGAACTGTGGTCGCCACCCTGAACAGCTTGAGCCGCCTGGGTGTCTCTACCTCTGGAAACAAGCAGAGCAGCAGCCAGCGGCAGTGGGTGGGGCCAGACAGGGCTGTGGGTGGGGCCAGACAGCACTCAGGCTGCCAGCGCCGCCCGGCATTCACTCGAGACCTCGCCCCTCAGGATCACACCCACTTCGCGTGGTTTTGGGTGGATGTCTTCTGTGCCAAGGCAGAAGCGTGCTCATGTGGTAGAACAACATCAGTTCCCCAGCAGCTAGAAGAGTGACAGCGGGCACAACTACGAAGGCCTAGTTGGGGAGGGGAGGTGACAGGTGGAAGTGTTTAGTGATATTCCTGCAGAGTAGCTGTCCAGTGGGGTTGGGATTCAGGAGCTGACTCCGGGATGGAAGAGAACTCCGAAGGACAGATGCTAAAAACTAACATTGCATGAGGATTTACTATGTACCAAGTGATAACCGTATTATTCCCATTTTACAGATTAGAAAACTGAGGAACCATAGCTTTCTATGAAGAAGAGAGACCCAAGCAGCTCCCCTCTGTCTCCCATCATGGGTACCCTCTGCCAGGCTGGGGTGTGGACAGCAGGGTGTCCTCCCCAGTTGCCAGTGCTGTGCTCATGGAACTGCCAGCCAAATAAATGTCTACTCTTAAATAAACTTTATATAAACATTCCCCTGCCTGTGGCATTCAGTGATAGGCACAGACCATGGATATGACAGTATTCAGTTACCTGTGTCAATACTCCAGGGGCTGAGCCACAGAACCGCAGGGGAGGATGGTGGCACTGGTGTGGGCACTAGAATGGGGAGGGCAGCTGGGCATGAGGCCATCTGTTGGGGCCCTGCGTGTGCGGCAGGACAATGGACACTTCTGGGTGCCAGGAGCCACGGGCTTGCTGTTGCCATAGGTCTTGAATTTGGCAGAGCAGGCTGTGTGTTCGGGGCCATCACCAGGCTCCGTGGCTGCCTCCTCGCTAAGGGGCCCGGCAGGGCCTGAGGAGAGGTCTGGGCTAGGTCTTGGGGGGACTGCAGGGCCGTCTGCACACTGCCAGGGAAACCTGCATGGACAGTGGCTGCCTGCTCTGAAGCAGGGGCCTGCAGATGGCAGCTCCAGGGCCCTCCTGAGCCTGCTGCCGGCTTCTGTCCAGCCCGAGTGAAGAATGGCTTTTCCACTTTTAGACTGTTGACTACAAAAATCCAAAGAAGAAGAAGAAGAAGCATACTTTGTGACACATGAAAGTTATATGCAGTTCAAATTCCAGGCTCCAGAAATAAAGTTCTGCTGGGCTCAGCAACATGCATTTGTCCCTGCCTTGTGTATGGGTGGCTTTTGTTGGAGCAAGACTGGACACCCAGAAGGCTGACAGTATTGCCTGTTGTGCCCTTTATGTAACAGGTTTGCAGATGCTAGGGTGGGGGGTAAGGGTCTAATTCCAGTGGCTGAATACTGAGCGTCACGCCTCCTTGCTAGAGATTTTCCTTACCTTTCTTTAAAATGCCGCTCAGCCCTGTCAGGCATAACCCTAGCACTCAGGAGGCTGAGGCAGGAGGGTAGCCACAAGTTCAAGGTCAGCCTGAACTATGCCCTGTCTGGAAACCACAACACAAACTCCTAAAACATCACCCAGCCCTGCCACCACGCTCTCTGCTACCCTCCACATGCCTCAGATGTCACTGGAACACTTGTCCCTGCTTGCAATGTCTGGGACAGTGTGTGTATACAGGTGCACGTGTGTGTGTCAGTATGTGTGGTGGCATGCAGTTGTGTGCATGAGAGTGTGTGTGTGCACAGTGAGAACTGGTGCGTGCATGCATGTGTGGGGGTATTTGCTTGTGCCAGTGTGCATATGAGAGTGCATGTATGCACGCGTCTGAGCACATGCAAACATATGTTACAGTGTGTGCTTGCATGAGAATATGTGTGCACAGCACATGTATATGCATGCATGAGAACATACACATGGCATGTATGTATCTATATATGTCTTTTTTTTTCGTCTTTTTGAGACAGGGTCTCACTGTGCAGTTGAGGCTGGCCTTGAGCTCAGTTTTGTAGCCCAGGCTGGTCTCGAACTCTCACCGATCCTCCTGCCTCAGCCTCCCAAGTGCTGGGATTACCTTGTTACTTCTATTTTGTATTTTAGGGAAGGGTTGACGGGGTGTTGTGGTCTCACTGCTAGATCAGAGTAGTGATCCGCCTATTTACAGCCTCCCAAGAGCTGGGATTACAGGTGGGTACCACCATGCCCAGTCACAATTGGTGTCTCAGCACCAGCCCCCCAGGCAGAGGTGGGGGTAGGGCCGGGGCTGGTACAGTAGGCCTGGGGATCGAACCCTGGCCCCTGCACCTGCTTGCAGGTGCTTTAATTCGCTGAGCTATGTAGCCGGCCCTATCTTGTTACTATGTATATAGATAGATAGATAGATAGATAGATAGATAGATAACACAGGTGTCTCTGGGTATCGGCAGGCATCTGGTTGCTTTGAAGGCCAAAACCACAGATGTTCGAGTCTGCTATAAAATGATGTAATATTTGCATAAAACCTGTGAATATCCTCCTGTGTAGTTTAAATTATTTCTGAAGTACTTACAGTGCCTGATCCAAGGTAAGTGCTGTACACCCAGTTCTCACCTTGTACTGTTTAGAGAATAATGACAAGACAAAAAGGGGTGCACATACGTTCAGTATAGTTGTGATCTTTTTTTTTTTTTCTTTTCCTGCACAGTTTCTATCTGCGGTTGGTTGACGCTGTGCCTACAGGGCCTGATGACCCATTCTTCAGCCTGTGCTGTCCCCACCCCTGCAACAGTGGCAGCCCAACATGTGCTCAACAAACAGGTGAGGTCTGAACTAGAGCGAGTCGAGACTCGCCAGGTTTTCACGCTGCAGCCCTGTGCTACAGTGCGGCTGCACGGGCGATAGAGCTTTTAGGAGGTAACTAGTATCTCCCAACATATGAGCAGGGTAGTGCCCTCAGCCAGAGGTATTGGTGGCTTCTTCCTCTCTCCTATGCAGGGACATGGAGGAAACATGGTCATCTGCAAGCCAGGAAAAAGGGTCCTTCTCAGAAGTGGGTGATGCTGGCATCCCAAACTCAGACCTTCAGGCTCCAGAATTGTGGGATTTCTGCCATTTGAGCTATGAGGTGCATGGTACAATCCAAAGCCTAAACAAATTTTGAAATTGCGGAGTCATCCATGCTCAGCAGAGGACTCTGCTCTGGCTTTAGTGGCAAAAAGAGAAGCCCTACAGCTGCCCAGCTGAGTGAGTGACACCACCTAAGCCGGGTGTTAAAACTGCAGACACTTCCTGACCTGCCACGGGGCCCTGTCCTGCCAGACCCATTGTACGCTGAAGATATCCGAAGTTGGAAATGTGTCTAATCTACTTAACAGCTTAGCAGCACGGCACACTGCCCAGTGTTGGTTGTGTCCTCACCAACTGCACGGTCAACCCGGAGCTGCAGTCTGCTGTCCCTGGCCGGCAGGCAGAGAGGATCATGGTGCACACGCTTGCCCCGGACGAGATCCAAAGCCAAAATTCCCAGTATTATTTGAATTCAATGCATCTCGCTTTTCAAAACTCCTAAGTCAAAGCAGTGCAAGTGGGGGGCAGCATCTATCTGTGATGTGGAGGAGAGGACTAAAGGGAGAGACCTGGGGAAGTGGCGGTGGCCACAATGCAGGGTGAGAAACAGAGATGCGGCTGGACGTGAGAGACAGAGCCAGCGGTGCAGATCTGGGGAGAGTGGAGGGGAAAGGAGAGGTCAGGGTGGACTTGGGGCTTCTAGTCCATGTGCGGGAAGACCAGTGAGCTTTTGGGGGGACCATGGGAAGTACTGAGTGGGAGCTTGGGGCAGGAGGACACACACAGCATGAGAACCAGGAAGATGTAGAAACGAAGGCCATGCACCTACCCTTCCCAGTAACCACCAGGGCGGGTCCCATCACTGTCACGAGCCTCAGGGAAACCAGCTCTGAGAGCAGCAGCCAGGGCAGGGGGCACTCGTGAGACCCAGAACATCTTTGGAGCTGTTCCATGCTGAATTGTGTCCCCTGCCACATATACGGCCACTCTTGACCTGAAGACCTCTGAGTGTGGCCTGATTTGGCAATAGGGTCTTTATAGAGGTGATTACGTTAAGGTGGGGATGCTAGGGTGGTGTCTGACCCAATACCGCTGCTGTGCTTAGACAAAAGAGAAATTTGGGCTGGCCATGGTGACACATGCCTGTAATCCCAACATTCTGGGAGGCTGAGGCAGAAAGGTTGCAAGTTTAAGCCTAGCCTGGACAACACAGTGAAAATCTAGCAATCAACCAATCAGTCAATCAATCAATCAATCAATCAAAAATCAATCAGTGGGCTAGGCATATGACTCAGTGCAAAAGCCCTGTGTTTAATCCCAAGTATCCAAAACAATTTTTTAAATGGGAAATTTAGAGACAGCCACAGCCACAAGAAGAACAGTGGGTGGTCACAGAGACAGCCATCTACCAGCCCAGGAGAGTTGCCTGGCATATGCCCCTCTCAGCCTTCAAAAGGAATCAATCTTGCTATCACTTTGGCTCTGGCCTTGAGGCCTCCATGCCTGAGAGCCAGTATATCCTGGGTGTAAGCTGCCCTGCTGGCGGTGCTTCGTGGTCATAGCCCTAGAAAGCAAATCTAGGCACGCAGGCGTCTGCTGGTGCAAAGCTGGTAGTCTCTGATTCCTGTCCTGCTGGCACAGGCCGCGGCCCCTGCATTAGAAGCCTGTGGCAGCCCACCCCGCTTGGCTTGGCCTGATATGAGGGCTGCATGCTGGGATGGACCTGGGCAGATCCACACCAGGGGCCAGACACCACATGCTGTGTGCTTCCTGTAGCCCCAGGAGCATGGTTCCAACCTGTGGGGCCCCCTCTCAGGGCTGCAAGCATAACCTGCTCACAGGCTGGGGCAACTTGAGGTCCAGGACCACAGACCCACAGAGCAGCAGGCACTGGCCAACCATGCAATTAAATAACTGCTACTTAGAGAACTTAGCCAATTGTGTTTCATAGCTGGCAGTGTAATTTCTTTGTGGTGCACTCAAAGCATTACATCAAATGTGATTCATTCCTTTTTTTTTTTTTTTTGAGACAGGACACACTATGTAATCCAGCCTGGGCTTGAACTTCCAATGTAGCCTGGACAACCTTGAATTTGCAATCCTTCTGCCTCAGCCTTCTAAGAGCTGGAATCACAGGTGTGTACCACCAGATTCAGCCAAAGTGATTTACTCTTTTTTTTTGTAATGGAGATTGAGTTCAGGACCTTGCACTTGCCAGGCAAGCGCTTATTCTACTGAGCTATCTCCCCAACCCCAGTGATTCACTCTTTACAACAAGATGCCTGAAGTCACTAATTCTTCTGCGTATCCCACTTTTGCAGTTTATTTTCTACAGTCTGCAGGTCACGGAAAGAGGGAGATCCGGAGACTGATAGGTTGAAACTCGGGAACAGAGGGAGTTCAAGGGCTTAGGAATAAGTGGTGTTTAAACTAGATTAGATGACTTTCACCTTGGTCCCATTACCAGATTAAAACAGATAGGCACCCTAGGAATTAATTTCTAAAAGGAATCTAGCAATTACCTTGTGGCCTACGCCCATGACCTGGCACCGCTCTGGGTGTAGCTGTTCAAGGCATTATTAACCTTTAATCACTACAAGTGAATGTTGAATGTGGGCCGAGTGTTTAGCTTTTAAAGTGTCCTGAGACCCTCTGAAAGTGAAAGTTGGTTGTGTCTTTCTTGACCTCGAGGTTTTTTGTTGTTGTTGTTTTGTTTTGTTTTTTTTTCTAGGGATGATGGGTTAGCAACTGCTATCTGTCAGCAAAGAATGGAGGAAAATTCTCCACTCTAACTCAGCTCAGTCACCAGAGTTTGAATCCAGAGTGATGGAGTCAGTGAACGAATGTGCAGAGGAGTAGCCCTGGCGACAGTGTTGCTGTCCCACTGGGCAGCAGACAGGACAGCCACTATGGAAATAAACAGTTAGCAAAATATGTGGAAATTCCCACAGGGCTGTACCTAAACACCTCCATTCAGGTCGCACTTCCTGGCTGGGCCCTGGCTCCAGCCCCCTGGGGTGCAGCAGGATCTGGCAGCTGGCCTCTTGGTGAAGTGACCTGTGCAGGCGTGGGTGTCACAGAGCAAGTGACACCATGCAGGGGACAGGGAAGTGAGGCCTAGAGAGGGGCCGGGCTCAGTAGCAATTTCTGGGAAGTACCTTTGTAAGAGTACTCAATGCTTCAAAGCACCCCAGGAAGCTGAGGGAGGGGGATACCAGAGTGGCTCCCACAACCTGGGAGTCTGGCTGTGCCTATGAGCCTGGACAAGGCAGGGGAAGACTGAGCCTATGGAGGTGGGGACAAAGGGAGCTGAGGGGCAGCTCTGAGGAGGGGGTTTGGGGTACCCTCTGCTTAGAAAAATTCATCTCCCACACGGGAGGATAGAGAGGCATGGGAAGGATAGTAACATACAGTGCCCTGAGTTGTCGGCCTGGTGGAGCCCACGGTGTTTGCTATAGTGGCCCGGCTGAGCTCTGTGTGTTATGTGGGGGCTACAGTGTGCGCAATCCTGAGTAGTGCAACGTGACGCCCATGTGTATGGCTGTGACTGCAGCTTGCCTTAGAGCGGAAGTTTCTAGAAGTCAAAGCAAACATTTGAAGAAAAGATTCCATGTGGCTTTAGGTCACTGACCATGTTTACTTCTGTTTCATTTCTCTCTCTCTTTGGTGGTACTAGGAATTGAACTCAGAGCCTTTACACTGAGTTCTATCCCAAACTCCTTCTTTTTATTTATTTATTTTTATTCCGAGACAGGGTCTCGCTGTGTCACTAAGCTACCTGAGCTGGGCTCCAACTTGCAATCTTCCTGCCTCAGCCTCACGGAAGCTGTGTGGAGACTGCAGGCATGGGCTATCATGCCTATGCTGGGTCACTGCATGCCCACTGGCCCACTGAATCTTCATGGTAACCCATTCTTCAGATGAGGAAACTGAGGGTCTGAGAGGCCAGCTGGCTCTATGGACACAAATACGGGGCATGAGCACCAGAGCTGGGCAGGGCATCCAGGCTACCAAGGGCCCTTCTGCATTTCTCTCTCAGTGCTTCTGGGTCCTGGGCCTCCAGGCGTGCACTGCGCTGAGGCAGATAATGTACATCATCACAGCAGACAGGGGAGCAGCCTTCTCATGATGCATTGGGTGGTCTCTTTCTGTGTGTAAAATGGGGTTCGTACTTCCTAGTCCTTTGGCCTCACGTTTTTACTGTCAGGATTAGCAATGTGCCCTCATTAGCAAGATGAGAACTGGCCACACAAGAATATAACAGCAACAAGTTTTGAGGACTTATCCTGTGTCAAGCCCTATGTAGTTAAGACTGGACTTCCGGGCTCCCCGGCCTGGGTCCAAATCTCATCTCCATTACTTACTATGTGGCCCTCAGTATCCTTGTGTGTAAAACAGGGAGAATAATAGTACAGTCGTATCTCACTATCCACCGAAGATTGGTTCCAGGATTCCCCTGCAGATACGAAAAGCAGGGTGCTGAAGTCCCTTCACTGACAGACGTAGTGTTTACCCAGAGCCTACAGGTGGCCTCCTGGGTGCAGCAGGTCGCAGGTTGGCTCTAGGCGGCTTTCACCTCAGGTGGGCGCTATGCAGAGTTATTACATTGTAACGTGTAGGGCAGGAGGAGGTAGCGAAGTGTGAAGTGTACGCCCGTTTAGTACAGATGCAACTGTTCTTGAATATCCTCCCTCTATGGCTGATAGACTGTGTGGGCATGGCCAACTGGACTTCCCAGGCTTGGGGTGGGCATGAAGACAGGCTGTGGACCCACGGTGCTCGGCCCAGTACCTGGCATCGCTCAACGCGTCATTAACTTCTGGGCTGCTGGAAAGCACTTGCTTCGATGTTGAAGATAGGGGCTCACCATGTAGCCCAGGCTGGCCTCCAACTTGGGATCCTCTTGCCTCAGCCTCCTCAAGGGTGGGGTTACACGTGTGCCTGCCTGGACCGACACTGGCATTTCACACGTGATGACCTCATTTCCTTTGTCCTGGAAGCCGAAGCGCCTACGAGCCACTACTAGGAAAGGGGGCTCGGTAAGGTATTAGTCATTGGATGGAGGTCACCAGCTGGGAGGGGGCCCATCCTGGCCCCACTTAGAGACTGTGGCCCGTGTGGTGTGGGCGAGTGAAGCCCAGGGTGGCAGCGGCTGCACACCTGCAAGGCGATGCTGCCACCATGGTGGCTTATTTTTATCCCGACATCATTAGTGCGCATGAGTCAGGGCTGACTGCGGGTTCCGCCGGCTGGAGGGCCGGTGGCTGGGAGGTGGAGTGGTCTGTCCTGCGGCCTGGTCAGGTCTTCTTGGTGATGGCAGAGGATGTGCCAGCTCCCACAAAAAGAGAGAGGGAGAGAGAGAGAGAGAGAGAGAGAGAGAGAGAGAGAGAGAGAGAGAGGAGCCATGGCAACCTCTGATCCTCTGATCCTCTGATCCTCCAGAGAGGGAGAAGAAGGAATCCTCCTGTGTGTTCCCCTGGCCTGTCACTTGGAACCCTCTGGAGGCTGCATAGGGGCGGTAGTTTACCTGGAACTACAGAAAGGCTTCTCAAGGGCTTCTGACATTTTGAAAGCAGCCAAGAGGCCCTGGGTCCCAGGATAAGAGCTTGCTGGACTGGGAGGGGGAGTTTCACTGGTGAGAGCTTGGGGAGGGGGGAGGGGAGGGGAAGGGAGGGGGAAGGGTAGCTTCCTGGGGAAACACCACCTCCCCCAGGCCAGGCCTTCCCCAGACGCCCCCATTATAGGCAGTGCTGATGTTTAGTTAGTACCTGAGAGTAGGGCTCTGTCCCCAGGCAGGCCAGGGTCTGAACCCCATGTCCCCATGTGTTCCTACACATGCTTAATAAGAAGAGGAGCTCAAAAGGGTCTTGAGAGCCCCCCGCTTTGTGTGAAGGATGGATGCACAGCGGTTTCTCCTGTTTCTAGTCCATGGTAGCCTTTGTTAGCGGATGGTTATTTTAAAAGGCTGTTAGAAGGGTGTCTTAGGTGGCACTAGAAAGATTGCCGCAGAGGTCTCCTAATGACCTCTAGAGAGAAAGAATGCAGTCATTAGCTGCAATTACTCCTTCTCCTATGCCGCCTTTCTTTATGTTCTAGGTAAACTCCTGCTCAACCTTCAAAGCCCAGTCCATTGTTACCTTTCAGTAAACCCTCCCTGCAGCCTGCAAAGGTATTTTTTTCCCAGCATGGCTCTGTCTCCTTCTCTTTGGATCTGTCTCTCTCTCCCTCCCTCCCTCTGTTCCTCTCTTCTCCTTCTCCTTTTCCTTCTTCTTCTTCTCTCTCTGTCTCTGTCTCTGTCTCTGTCTCTCTGTCATCCAATACAATGTCTGCCCACAGGTAGGTTTTGGAGCAAAGTTTGGTGATGGCTGAAATGAGTCGCTATTCCTTCAGGGAGCTAGCAGTCTGCAGCATCAGGAAGTTCTTTCTTGGGTCTAGCCTGCATTCAGCTTGCTGCATCTGGTGCCTCTTGCCTGGGCTCGTGTGAATGCGCCACTGCTGCTTCTCCCCTCCTGACTCAGGGATGCAGGCGGTGGCTGTGTCGCTGTCTGTGTGATGTTGAACAATGCCAAGGCCCCATGGGTTCCTTATAAAGCCAGGAATGTGGGTTATAACCGGGAGGAAGCTGGCCCCAGGAGCTCCAGGTAGCACGGCTGTGAGCGGGTAGCGGAGAGGCTAAGCACAGCAGCCTTTTTATCAGAGTGGAATGGGAACACTGTGCTTTCTACTAATTTGCTCAGCCTGGGAGCATTTCTGAAGCCTGTGGCTATGGAGACGTCTAGCAGGATAACAGGGCTGACTTCTTAGCCCTGGAGCTAGGCCTCCCATATATCCGCGGCTTGGGCCTCTGCTTTTTTCCAGTTTTACTCCTGAGAGGCATTTGGAAAATCAAAGCACAGAAGCAGAGTGGGGAAGACCTCGACGCCCCTGGCTTTGAGGGCTCTGGAGTCAGGGCCTACTTGGGGGAACAGAAATCCTGGCTGCAGTCTCTGCTGGAGGCCTCAGGCTGAGACTCAGCCTCGCTGAGCTTCCCTGGACCTGCAGAGGGTTCAGTCTTGCTCCTTTTCCTAGGAGCTTTGCCATCTATTTCTTCTTCTCCAAGGAAATGGGATTTCCATCTTCGAGGAGGCCCCAGGGCACATTCCTAACCCCTGCCTGGTCCTGCGGTAGGAAGCTTACAAGGAAACCAGTGGTTCTGCTGGAATCTCTGCTGTCCTCAATACTCAGCCAAATATGAATCCTGGTCTTCCTGAACTGGGGCCTGGGGATTAAACCCAGGGCTCCACTCCTGTAGGAAAACACTGTACCATTCCCAGCCATTCTTCTCCTCCTCTTCCCCTTCCTCTCCTTCTTCCTCTTGCTCTTCCTCCTCCTCCTCTTCCTCTTCTTCTTCCTCCTCCTCCTCCTCCTCCTCCTCCTCCTCCTCTTCTTCTTCTTCTTCTTCTTCTTCTTCTTCTTCTTCTTCTTCTTCTTCTTCCTCTTCTTCTCCTCCTCCTCCTTCTCCTCCTCTTTCTCTTCCTCCTCCTGCTCTTCCTTCTCCTCCTCCTCCTTCTTCTGTTTTAACACAGCCTCCCAAATTTGCTCCGGGTGACCATAAACTTGGGGTCCTCCTGCCTCAGCCTCTCAAGCATCTGGGATTACAGGCATGTGTCACCATGCTTGGTACAGACTGACACTCCTTAAACAAGGTGACTGGCTGGAAAGAAAGTGACTGTAGTTCTGCCCTGGATTCCGGCTTCTTTCTGGCCTCCTTCACTCCATTCCATACCCAGAATTCAAAGTCTACTGTTGACCAGGACTTAGAAAGCCCGATAGGTGGAGGTAATGTGGAAGTTAGAGGAATCAGCAAAACGGCCAGGGTAGTTTCAAAAGTAGAGCACTTTGAGCTAAAGTTTGAAGGACAGAGCCCTTGGCTTGCCCATGTAAAGCCCTGGGTTCTATACCTGCCCACTGTTAAAACTCAAATGGACAAACAAACCACCATATTAAATGTAGAAAAATATTCTTCATTTTGTCACATGCACACACAAAAAATCTTTCTCATTTTTCCCCCTATGGCATAAGGATCTCCTGCTCTATTTTATCTGTTGCTTAAAATAAAGACAGGGGTTAAAAGATTTAAATTCCATCCTATTGTAAGGACAACCCTAATGTAATAAATGACAATGGACATTTGGTCTCAATGACAGGGTGACAACAGGGAGCCAACTGGAACACACCCCAAATATAGACATGCTGTGAGCAGATTTTGTATGTTTTATGTCCACTTCTGTCTTTTTTTTTTTTTTTTAAGGTCTCACTACTGATTCATAGTGATCCTCCTGTTTGTACCTCCCAAGTGCTGGGATTACAGGTGCGCGCCACCGGCCCGGTCTCATTTGCCCTCTTGGCTCGCCCTGGGGGCGGGGCTGGCATGGCAGGCCCTGGGAATCGAACCCCAGATCTGCTCTTGTTGCTTTTGCTGCCGCTGTGCCGCACCACCCTGCCTTGGAGCCCGCTGATTAGAGACGGAAACCTCCACAAACTGAGAGCCAAACACACCTTTCCTTCCTTCATTGTGGGCGCCGGGTATTTTGTCCTAGCAGCAGGAGAAAAGCAATGGAGATGGGAAGGTTCCAGGCATGGCCACGCCCCTTCAGCTGGACGCTATTATGGCTGTCGCCGCAAGGTGTCGGGCTCCGAGTTCAGGGCCTCAGGCGTGCTAAGCACGCGCTGTACCAGCCCATGCTGAGTGTAGCCTTGAATTTTTCGTCTTTTGTTTTTCCAGACAGGGTCTTGCAAAGTGCCCCATGCTAGGCTTGAACTTGTGATCCTTCTGCCTCAGCCTCTGAGTGCTGGGGTAATGGGCATGCGTCTCAGAAAGCCTTAATTTTTGAAGACAGTGAAATAAATGTTTACAATGGTGCTGTTCCGCCAAATGCTCCCAGGTATCACTGCTAGAGGCAGAAGTCCCCCCCGCCCCCAGGACCCGGGTCTGACCTACTGAGCAGTCTCCCATGCTTTGTCCTTCCCAGCTGGGTACCAAGCTTTAAGGCAAAGCAACTCCTGCCAGGGCTCTGCCATGGCCTGCCCTCCCCACCGCGGGCGGCCCTGAGGGTTTGTGGAGGCAGAGTCGGTATTATTAAAGGTGCCATCCATGGACTGGGTGGAGGAAAAAGGACTCAGGGTGTCCCCTGTTGAGTGTCTGTGTCCTGGAAAAGCCTCCTATTGGCCACTGCACCCCTGCTCTGCTGCTGTGTGCAGCCTGAGTAGGAAGCCCACGGCTCCCCCAGGTCATGGATGACAGCGCTGTCACGGTGAAACAGGGCAAATGATCGAGTGTCAATTATGGAAGATTCATACAATAAGTGATGGCCTAGGGAGCAGCTGAATATTATGCAGCTGGTAAAAGTAACCAGGCCTCTCTTGCCCTGTGTGCTAGCCATTCTGATCAGTGAAAAACCGAGGTGCAAAACAATACACGTAACAGGTTCTCATTTGCAGAAAAATATGAAAATAATATGCATGTGTATACCTATCTGTTTACATAGAGATACTGTTCAAAGAACCCATAAAACCAGCTAGTATTGCTGGCTTCTGGGGATGGGGAGTGTGGCTGGGATTACAGGAGCAGAAAACTTTAGGCATCTTGGGTTGCATTTAAAGTTGGAAACTTTTCTGGCCAGAGACAGAGTTCAAATTTGAGAATAATGGCAACTCACCAACAAACCCAAAGTAAAGGAATCTCCAAGTGGAGCTGGAGTTCACATCCCAGGATCACCACTTCCAGCCCCAGGTGACCTGCACTGCTGCTCTGGGTGCTGGGGTCCTCCCTCCCCTCCTCGTCCTGCTGGGGAGAAGGTGGGGCACAGAGCGAGCCTGGGGGCTCCGCTCCTAGGGCAGCGGCACTCACCTGCTCCTTTTCTGAATATGGGTTGTTGAGGATGACTGGTGCGGCGCCCTTCCCCTGCAGGTCGTTGAAGACTCTGTCATTGTCCCCAGCAAGGGTCAGCGCTCTGTGCGACTTGGTGTCCAGGTCTCTGAAAGGGAAGGTGAGCAGGTGACAAGGAAGATAGCAGGGTCGGTCGGGCTTTGATCCAGCCTCATGATCCTGGCGGCTCACTTGTCTACCTCTGTACAGCCAGCGAGCCTGGTGCTCAGCCTGCTGCTTCCCAAGGGTGCCCTGGGGCCGCGTGGCAAGGCACTGCCAGTGCTGTGCAAGAAAGAGAGCTCGCCCTAGCTGGCCCCGCTGGCCGCCACACCCTCATCTCTGCAGCCTTCATGTGGAGGCAGCCTCGACATGGATTTTACCTACCCCGTCGCCTTTCCCATTTCCCAGGCTGGGATCACAGGATACCCAGCTCCTGGAGGAATTCCATGCACCACGAGCCCCTGAACAACTGGGTGCCCAGGACACTAAATGGTGGAAAGGCAGTGGGTAGCAGGGGCAGGAAAGTCTGGAGGGCTGTGAGTCATTCTATCCTGACCAAGGCGCTTGGCTTTCTTTGAAAAGTGTGGGTTCAAGATAAACAGAGTGATTTGGAAATTCAAGGGAGGGTCGCGACGACGATGACAACACTACTTAGAAGGACGGCCAGTGTTTGTTAAGTGCTTACCGCATGCCAGGCACATGCTAGATGTGCCTTAATTCATTTGAACCTTGTGACAAGCCTACAGGACAGGAGTGATGATTAATTAGTTTTATAGGGTGGAACCAAGTTCAATCCCTGGTACCTCATGCTGTGCCAACCCTGGAACCCTGGGCACACCGTGCCACCTTGAAACCAGGCATGGCAGCACATGCCTATAGGGCCAGTGCTGGGGAGGCTGAGACAGGAGGATCACT
>PVJA010028597.1:0-27431 GCA_004027025.1 Myocastor coypus | reverse complement strand
GAGGCGGGGCAGAGGGGCGCAGGGGCTTACCCGCAGCGGGTGCGCAGGCTCAGCTCCCAGCGGTGGGGTTTGGGCTGGGCTGGGACAGGAAGTTAGTCGCGGGAATGCAGAGGCGGGGCAGAGGGGCGCAGGGGCTTACCCGCGGCGGGTGCGCAGGCTCAGCTCCCAGCGGTGGGGTTTTAGATTTTAACCTTTAATAAGAAGAACAGGTGGCAAATTTTTCCCCACTATGTAGTTTATCTCTTCAGTATGGTAATTTTTTTTTTTTTTTTTTTTTTTTTTTTTTTTTTTTTTTTTTTTTTTTTTTTTTTTTTTTTTTTTTTTTTTTTTTGCTGTAAAGAAACTTAATAACTTAACACAACTCCATTTGTGGGTTCTCAGTCTTATTTGTTGTGCTATCAAGTATCTGTTCAGTAAACCAAGTCCTTTCCTATGCCTGTGACCCTCAATATTTTTCCTATTTTTATCCTGCGGCAGTTTCTATATTGCTATTCTTATAACCAGGTCTTTGATCCAGTTTTTATTTGATTTTGGTACAGAATGAAAGGTCTGGTTATTAGAAATGGATCCAATGTTGAGTTAAATCTTAGAAGCCAAAAAAGGAATTATGATTTTGCCATGTAAGATATGATTTATTTTAGGTACCAAAAACAAGTTGTAAGAAACTGAAAATGCTTAAGTGATTTGGGGATAGAGAGAGTAAACAAGACATGAGCATTGACCATCATCAGAGTAAATCACTTATTGGATCATTTCTTCAAAATGCTTCTGCCTTTTCTGGTCACTGTAACCCTTCCTTGAGTATGCACATTTGCACATGATTAGGAGTCATTCTTTGCTACTTTTTGACCAGATACCTTTATGATCTTTGGAGATTAAAAATAACACATGGAACTGTGAGTTCACAGCATCTATCACTGTTCACATTTTTAGAACTGAGCTGGAGAGAACATGTAAGGAAAGTGTTGCTCACTCACACTGGGCTTAATAAAATATTGGCTTTCTAAAATCTGGTTAACAATTATGTGAGTCAGAAAAACAGGAAAAGGATTTTGGTTTTTTTCCCTAAGTTTTATGAGGTTAACTTGACATAATTATATACTGCTCATTTCTCTTCTGTCTTGTTAGTTATATCACTTCATATCTTTGTCTTTATGTATAGAGGGATCAGCGACAAAAACTTGGGTTTGGATCTTCATGAGTTTTGTAACTTGAGAAAGGCTTTTAATCTCTCTGAGATCAAGGGAACTAACACAAAGCTTGGTGGACTGCCATGAAAATATGGATGCTGCTTGGAACAACTAGCAGAACATAGAAGTAGGAGCTGGTAGGAAGAGCAGAAGCAGCTACAGTAGCCACAGAGGTAGGGATAGCATCACAGAAATATATATTATATGCAGTTGGAGTGCGCTACATCAGCATCAGCCTAGAGAGTTCATTCCAAGGGCTAAATACTAGCTGTAAGAAACAGGATGCTTATAAATGTGCTGTTCAATGTACTTTGGGGAAATATTTACTATCCAGACATTCTATAACAGAAACAGAAAGATGATATTATAAATATAAATGTCAATACATTCATCAAATATCTATGACAAATAGGTTTGTTACGGAGATGCAACTTTAATTAGATGTGCCTTCTCCATCAAGCAGATACAGTAATACTATCGTATCCACCCAGCAATTCAGACAGAGTGATAAAGGAAGACAGAGAGGGTGGGAAAGGAGATAGTGACAATGAAGATGAAGAACGTGGGTTTTCAACAGTGATTTTGGTTCAACAAAAGTGATTTTTGTCTCTAAATTCCTTTGTCCCCAACCAAAATATAAAATATGAGACATGTATGGAAAGTATTATAGGTATTGCTTATAATTTTGGTAATTTTTCATAACAAGTCCTTTTTATGTGAAATTAATCTTTCCACAAACATGTCTTTGAAATGAATTATGAACAGAGATGAACACTACTTTTTATTCCATGATTCTGAAATCCAAGTGAAGTCAAGACCCTAGGTAGGGCCATGAGAAGACTGATTATAGGAATAATAGTTAAACCATATGGTTTTTGTATCATAATAGCTAAAACATGTAGCTTTTATAATATGGCACTACTAAAGTTGAATATATTTGATGAACTGTTTCACCTTTTGTATATACTAATCTCAAAAATAGACATGATTTTCACACTTATAATTATTCACTTATACCTATAGTAAAGATGAGCATTTTTTAAACTTAAGCATTTCTTCCAAATCTTGTGTTCTTATATTTCCAATGAGCTTACATATTGTATAATATTTAAACAGGATTAATGGATAGCTGGAGGTCTAGTACTCTCATTTTAAGCCCCTTAACATGCTACTGAAATTATTTTATAATTTGTCAGGCTGTTAGAATTCACAGCATACCAAAATAAGCAAAAGAATTGAGCTAGTATTGTTTCACCCATTTCCTCATCTGAAATTAGTAACAATTCAGTTCTATATGAAGGCTTACAATAATAATTAGGCTTTTTTATAAGAATATGATCATGGTTTGTATTTTTATGGCCCTTCTTTACGCAGTTTAATCTAAACGACCTGTTGAGCTTAAAATATAGCTTAATGCTCACAGGATAGATCTAATTTGATGTGTGAATCCTCAACCTTTAACATTTTTTATTTAATTATAACACATAGTTTTCTACTGAAAGCCATAATGTCCTGAGGTAAAATCAGTTAAAATTTCTTAAACTTTGTAATAAATAGTTATTTCGGAGTTTTATTCTTATTATTCATTTATTTTGAGCTAAAATGAAAAACTCTAATAATAACAATAAACATTTGAAAGATTTGAAGCTCATGTAAAGTCCATGTAGTAGAGGAAAAAAAGGAAAAGCAGAAAAAAAAAAAAAGAGGGAAATAAATCAAATATATGTAACAAAATAAAAATATATCCACATTCAAAGAAAGAAAAAGTGAAACAGAATGATGAAAAATAAATTTAACTGAGTAAGATATATATCCTTCTCATGGATTAGTCCTTTATCCTTTCATACATATGTTTAAAGAATTAAATATTCTTTTTTTAAGAATGTTTCTTCTTGTTTCATTCTCTTTTTTTTTTTCTGCCGAGGACCGAACCCAGGGCTTCCAGCTTGCTCAGCAAGCATTCTACCGCTGAGCCGAATCCCCAGCCCTTTTTTCTTGTTTCAGAACTTTTGTTTGTTTATTTATTTATTTTTATAGCCAGCTCAGCCTGTCCTGAGGGCAGGGCTAGTGCAGCATGTGGTGCCAGGGATCAAACCGCGGTCCCTGCAGCCGCCTAAGCTTTCCTAAGCAGGCGCTTTAGACCACTGAGCCATCCTGCTGGGTCCCTTAAATATTCTTAAGGAGTTTCTTCTTATGGAATTTTACATTATGCAGAGAATAGTAAACAAAATAAGAATATTGCCCATATCGCTTTTTGAATTTGTTTGCAGAGATTAGCCAAACTTAATTACAGAAGACATACAGAAGACATTGATAAATACAGTGAGAGCAAAAATAGGGATTTCTTTCAATAGAAGTGGAAGAAAGATCACATTTAATTTTGTGTCATCCAATAGATTTCCAAAATTCTTCTCTGTATTATCCCCTTTGAGAAAGGATATCATGTCATGCATCAAGTCTGGATATTGTATATGCAAGAGAAAAGCACAGCATGTGAAAATACATAAAAGATAATTGGTCATTAAATATTGTTATGCCTTACAAAAGCAAGAATGTTCTGGCTACATTCAGAATAAAGTCTTCTTTGTCATTTAGAAAGTATAATTGGAGATGTTTCGTCAATGTTAGCAATGTATGGATTAAATAATGTTTGTTGTAAAAATATTACTAGTTATATAGTAGTTGAGCTAATAATAAGAGTCAATCTCCCATAAGTGGTGTATTAGTTACTTTTTACTCATTGCTGAGACAAATACCCGACACTCAAAATGAAGGAAAGAAAGGTTTATTTAGCTCACAGTTACTGGAGGTTTCCGTCCATGTTCAGCTGGCCCAAGGATGAGAGGAACAGAGCAGAGAGCATCCAGTTCATGGTGGCGGAACAGCAACAAAATGGCGGCAGAGGTAGCCAACCAAACATGGCAGCAGAGCAACAGCAACAGCCCAAGTCTGTCTCTCTGTCTCTCTTTTATATTACATTCAGGCTCTCCGCCTTAGCCCCCGCCTTAGGCTACACCCATAATCCCAGAAGTACTTCGACCCATAATCCCATCAGTACTAAAACCCATTATCCCAGGGATCATGGATCAAGTCTCAAACTCTAGAAATCTCCGCCCAACGACTACATGAGGCTTTGGGGGGACAACTAGACATAAACTATAACAAGTGGTTAGGAAGAAAATATGCCACTTAAAAAGAAGATGTTCCAGAGAAGCCGAAATTCTCTGAATGGAGCTGGAGGTAAGAGGAAAACTGTGAGATGCCTATGTCATGATCACACCTATCCTGCTAAAAGAAAAAAAAAGATGTCCTGAGAACTCTCTTAATCCTCTAAAAATCTAGACAAAGTCCTCAGGAACACATCCAGAAGAGTGATCTTCTGACCCAGATAAGTCATTTCCCTGTGACTGTTCTGAGGAAAATGATGCTCAGGGAATTATTTTGCTCTGGAACCCGATGGGCCGTTTGGGCAATGCACATCTTTACTCACAATGCTCAATGATTCATGGCCAATCATAATGCTTTTGTCACCTTCTCTTTATCAGGATGACATCTGATGCCCACAACTTGCAGAAGAGATTTCTTTAGGATCATGTTTTTGCTGTGTGAATTGTGCTTGCTCTAAGGCACGCAGTACTTGGTGGAAGGGAGTGAGAGAGCAAAGCTGCTCCCTTCAGAAAGCAGAGAAGGATGGGAGAAGGAAGGGGAATGAACATCCTCTCAGGTCAGGTCATGCGTCCAGGCATCAGGCTCTTATGATCAGGCCCCACACCCTACCAGCAAGTCAGCTAGCACACTCCCATTGCCTAGTCTGCCTTTGAGCTTGTAAAGCTTTTGCAGGATTTCTCTAAATAAACCATACACACACAGTATTTTTAAAAACTTAATATGCTTTATAATCAGTATTCAATTTGTTTGTGCTATGTGACTGGACTAGAAGGCCCTGTTCTATCACACATTAGCCTAGCCAATATTCTTGGGTAAAGAATAAATCGCGAGGTAATGAAATGGATGTAGATGTTCTTCAGAGATCATATCAAAAGGAGGAAGAGATGAAGATTCTTGGCAGGAGTTCCAACCTTTCAAGCCCACTTGAAAACTAAAAAATAAGTCAAAAAGCAAAGAAGGATGAAGAGCAAGGAAATGTACTGTTGATCAGATGCCTGCGGAGATACATGAAAACAAAACCAAGAGCTCAGAAACAGATTAAGTGTGGGCAGAAAGGCAGCTGCCATTAACAGTTTGCAATTGGGAAGCATTAAAGATAAATGAAAGATGCAGCTTATTGTAACAGTACAAACGCAAGAAAAGCATAGAGCCAGCATGGTGAAGCACTGCAGTACCAACACTCAGGAGGCCGAGGCAGAGGAGCTTTGTGAATTGGAGACCAGCCTGGACAACAAAAAGAGCTCGAGGCCAGAGGGAGGGAAGAGAGACAGAGACAGTGACAGAGACACAGACAGAGACAGACAGAGATAGAGAGACAGAAACAAAGACAGGAGAAAGATGGAGTTATTCTTGCATTAAGCACACCAGTGGCTACTAATAATTGGACTTTAGATTTAAGGACAGACAAAACTTTAACTTGATGTATGGCAAATGTTTATTCAGAATCTAGGCAGTATTATTAAGTCCACTTGAAATGGAAATAATAAATGTGGGACCCACAATTAAATAAGCATAAAGACAATTAGACTAAGTCATGTTATATATTCAAAAAGACATGGTTCTTGTAACCTGGTGAAACTGGACTTTTCCCAACACAAAACTAAATTTAAAAAAAAAAAAAAATACTGAATATCAACAACTAACCTAGTTAAAAGCTAACTAAATACTTATAGCATGTAATAATTCTAAGGAGAAATACTTATTATACAAATATTTTAAATATCATTTATCATATTCCTCAAAAAAATCACTCAATATAGTTTGAGAACTACCTTACCATTTCTCTCTTTCTCAAAACTTCTCAAAATTATCTTCTTATAATCATCCTCTGTGATGTTTTATCACCTTGTACTCTTCTTCCAGGCTTTTTTACAAGGTAAAACATACACAGTTTTATTATATTTGTTTATTTGCCTCTCTTTCTATTACCTCAGATTCACAGATGAAGCACAATTTTATTACTTTTGTTTAATCTTAGCAGTAGAAACTGGAGACAGAAGAAATTTCTATGAGCATGAATATTAATATTTTTAGCATGGTGTTAACAGTCAATTAATTTCCCCCTATCTTTTTGTCTGCTTCCTAAAAAAGCATCCATATTCTTCACATGGTTTTGTTCCCAAGTGGTACAATATTAAGCTTTGCCCAAAGCTTTTGGAGAGACAGGACAAGAAGAAAGGGGTTCTTCTCTAGGACACTGGATTAATTAGCTTTGGTAAAGTGGCTGCCTTCTTAAATAACCAGTTCCTACAGGGCGTGTGGCTTTCTCCAGCATTGGGTCTTCTCAACCCTGCTCTTATGTCTGTGTCTAGTGGCCAACAGCTCCCCAAGCACTGCCTCAGGTAGTTTGCTATAGAGTCCTCAGATAAGACGAGTCCTGTGAACAGTTTTGCTCTGTGTCCTAAAACAATCTATTCAAGCAGGTTTCAGGCAGAACAAGTGGCTTTTCTATGTTAGCAGTAGAAATGACCCACACGGGCCTTCCCCAATAACTTGGATCTCACCCTTGGGTGCTTTATCTCAGCTTTCATGGTAGTGGCTGTCTACATATCTGATAGTTCTACAGCTTTTAAGGTTCCTTTTACTTATTCCCAATTGTCTGTTATTCCAATCCCATGATAGTCGAAGTTAATTTACATTAAGCTTCGAATTACTAGAATTAGGATGCTACAGAAATGCCTATGGAAATAAGAGAATTTATTCATAAAAATGTTACAATTTCAAAATACACAATTATTGTTATGCAAAAACATTATGTTTCATATAAGAAATAACTCAAATACTTCTGACCAATTCTCTAACCAAATAATTTATGAAGACAGAATATATTTTACCACTAGATAGTTTCATTTTTCTAACCAATACTGTGTGCATTTTCTTATAGACAAAGTCTTGGGATCAGAGCATGTATATTAGCACTGAGAAAAGAAAAATAGAAGTAGAGAGGGTATTGGATGCTAAAAAATGATTAATAGAAATAGCATTTACTGAATGTACTTTAAATCCCAGGTACTATCCTTAATGTTGTACACAGTTTTAAGTATTCTTTATGTTTACATTGATGTGGTTTTTCTGTTTTTGTTTTTGTTTTTTGTATTTTAGGGAAGGGTCTACAGGGTGTTCAGGACCTCACTACTACATCAGGCTCATAGTGATCCACCTGTTTACAGCCTCCCAAGAGCTGGGATTATAGGAGCGCACCACCTGGCCCAGTCTCAATTGCCATCTCAGTGTGCCCTGGGTGCGGAGCTGGCCCAGCAGGCCCAGGGATGGAATCCACTGAGATATTTGGTTGGCCCTTAAGCCAATATGTATTGATGTTCCCTTTAGGATTCCAAAGCAAATAAGAATGGATTCCCTTATAAGGAATCACAATGTGGTATTCTGGTTTTGAGCAGGAAAATCCTCTAGGAGTGTTGATTTAGCCAACATAACCAATTCTTAAAACTAAGGTATTTTTTTCTCTTATAAAATCTGTCTGTTTACATGCAATAGATGTACTTAGAGTCTGCTGACACATGTAAAAACTATAAGGAAAAAACAGAACACAATTTTTTTAAACCCCAGAACACATACATGTGTGTTTTCTTATAGACAAAGCCTTGGGATCTTCTCAACTATAAGAACTTTAGAGTATGGTACAATTGCTAGATAAAGAAAACAGGTGACAGACAGAGAAGAAGAGATAGAGACAGAGAGAGGGAGGGAGGGAGAGAGACAGACATAAATACATACAGACAGATGGGTGGATGGAAAAGATGGACAGACAGACAGACGGACAGATGGATAAACAGAGAGACAGAGACAGAGAGTAAGACAGAGACAGGCAGACAGACAGGCAGGCAGGCAGGCAGACAGACAGACAGACATACAGACAAAAAGTCAGAAAAACAGAAACAAAGACAGGGATCTGATAAAGAGATTGATGGAAATCTAGGAATAGATGAAGATATTAATCATTAGAATAAGACACCTTTGGTCGTGGGTATTTGTAACATCTTACCACCATTTCATGCACTGAATAATAAAACTTTTGTCCATTTTCTTTTTTAAAATTTTATTAATTTTACTGTGAAAGAAATAGCAATGACACAGTTTCAGAACAGGTTAATAGGACAGTTACAATAATTAATACATTAAATATTATGGTCTTCATAGTAGTTGCTCCAAGTACAAGATGCAGATGTATCTTTTCTAAACACTATTAGTATATCTTTCTTCTCAATGAACTAAGAGAAAGTAGCTGTAAGTATAGTCTAATATTCCATAATAGTAATGGGTTATCAGCAGAACTCGCATTGTTGGAAGCTGTTGACTTGAGTCTTTTACAGCTCAACATATTAATATGGCTTTACTTTTTATACCTCCTGGTTAGACTTTTCTGCTGAATGGTTAAGACCAAGTTAAAGTAAGACCTACATAACAAAAAATGTAACCTTTGTATCTGACAAGGTCAGTCAAATCCCCTCAGGATTTACCCTGAAACCATGTAGAAATTTTGTCAGTGTCAGCCATCTGGATGAGTCACAGCCATTGCTTGACCAATTTGTTCTCTGTGGGGAAAGCCTAAGAGAATGTTTTCTCTCTAAGTGACTCTCCTTATACACACTATGCATTCTTGATCCCTTTTCTCTGTGGCCCCATAATATCCTTGAACAGAAAATTTGGGAAATCACTGAGTTATATGATGTTATACAGTACAGGTTCTCTTATGTCCTGAGTCCTCACTGACCTTTAGGGGCTAGGGCCAAAATTCTGACTATCTCTTTCTCTCATTTCTGATCTGAAAATATAAGTTGTTAACCCTCCAGAAGAGAAGTTTAGTGATAGTATTACCCTATAACAAAGGTACTTGAGCTTAACATCACTGATTTTCTCTATTTTCAAAATGCCATTCATCCAAATGATTAAATACTTGGTAGAACACTAAGGGAAAAATGATATACTGTCTTCTCTGTACCATTTCATAAGAAGTATTCAAATCTTTTGAGCAATGATGGGAGTATTAAACTAAGTGTAATTTCTGCTGTATTTCTTTTAAAAAATAATCATTAAAATGCATTTAAAATTATGATGCAAACATTCTACTTTTTTTTGGTAGAGTCTTGCTGAACAACTGGGACTCTAGTAAGCCTCCTATCTCAGCCTCCCCAGTGCTAGTATTACAGGTATACAGCACCACACTCAGTTTCAATGATCACCTCAGCATGCCCAGAGGAGAGGCTGGTGCAGCACATGGTACCAGAGATTGAACCCTGGTCCTCAGACTTCCCAGGAAGGAGCTTAGACCACAGAGATATCCCCCAACCCAATATTCTACTTTTTGTATCTAACACTACATTGTTAGTTTTGCTCTCCAACATAAGCTTTCTTCTTTTATTGTGTTACATTTCTTAGCACTTCTGCCACCATGCATAATAATTTCTGCCAATCAGTATGTTCCAGTAAGCTCTAGTATGCCCAGAAACCATTTGTGACTGACCTTTTATGCTAACCTATTCTTGTTTACTTGGGTTTTCCTTTATGCATCATATATTTAATCTGTATGTAGTGGGAAACAGTTGACATATATTAACTGACACTTGTTTTCTAGACATTTGATGCATTTTCACTTGAAATCTACAATGTTTGCATTCATTTCATCTATTGATCACCTCAGTGTTAATCTGTTTCTCACAACTATTCTTTTGTGGACCTACTCATCATTTATTCATTTAAATATCATACAGGAAACAAATATGGCATGACTGAAACAATAAAGGCAGAACTCCGAATGGAGGTGACATTTCAGGGAGATGAATTAGAAAACCAGAAGAAAACTTCTTAAAAGGTAGAGAAGAGAGGCTTCCAGACAAAAACAACAACATAGGTCAAGTTCCAAGTGAGAAAATTTTGTCTCTTCACAAACTGAGAAAATGCCATCCTGGTTGAGTGTAGTGAGTAAGAACAACCTACGGTGAAATTTATGAAAAGTGCAGGTTGTGTTATATGTAAAATGCAGATAATAATACCTCCCCCTATTTTAACAGTGTAGGTTAATGAGGTAATGTGATTAAAATCCTAAGAACAGAAGCCTGTATGAAGTCAATGTTGAAAAACTACTGCTAGCTGCTGTAAAACGTATTGCTGAAAGAATTAAATGAGAAGACATGAATATCAGGGGAAAAATAATGCCTTATGACTTGTAGAAAAGAAAGCCTTTCAAAGAGAAAGACGACTGTCTTTTCTTTAAAGACTCCCAACCTGTGTGTGTGTGTGTGTTTCTATTAAGATGAGGCCTTCTTATGGCTCTATTGGGAATGAATTAAAGAGTTATATAAACTTCTATGCAGAACAGTAATAGCTAGAAGAAGTTGGAGAGGAGGTGAGAAAATGTTGAATAAGGAAGAGAGAGTCCTGGGAGCAAAGCAGGAGGCTACAGCCCAACTAGAAGAGATGTGCACTGGAAATTTCACCGTCATTGTCTCAAAATGCCAATAAATCTGCTACTTACTTACTTGAATTGGTGTTATCTGGCATTAGCAGTCAGGACTGTCTGGCAGGGCAATATGGAAATGACGAAGAAAAATTACATACACCAGGAAAAGTGATACAGAGAATTCTGAATAACAAATCTTGAACACATTTACAGTGGCTGGCACAAAGTATTCAACAAATATTAATTTCCCTTTCTGATGTGAGGAATAAAATGTGATCTCTGACCTTGGGAGTTAATAAGTTTGTTGGAAGCCCAGTAATAAAATACATCAAAGTATCTGGAAATAAAATGAGCATAGAATAATAGAATAACACAGCATATAAATTATAGATGAGTTCAGAAAAGCTTGGCTACTCAAAGAATGTTTTGGAATTAAAATACATGAGGAATTTAAGTTATATATGTAATATGTATTACATATAATATACAATATTCACCCTATATTTATTTAAATAATTTAAAGAGTAAAGATAGGTAGAAAGTGTTCTAAATGAAGGAGACAAAGGAAGAAAGGCTAACATATTTTACACGTCTATTGGAATGCCATACTGTGTCTGGATTTGATGGAATGCCATACTGTGTCTGGGCTTGCCATACTGTCTGGACAATATGATGTCATTCTAGGTTCCCAAACAAGGAAATGACATGTTTTAGGGAAAGAAAATGACATGTTTCTTGTTACTCTAGTTTCTTGAGCAAAGAAATGACATGTTTTGGAAAAGATGACCTACAAGGAGTTAACAGGCTAAATCATAGATTGAAAAGAGAAAAAAAATTGGAAGGAAAAAGATTAAGGAAGGAACTAAATGCAGTCATTCTGGCTGAGGTAATGAAAATCTGAGCATGGTCACTGGCAGTGGGAATGGAAGGAACGCGTGGTTTTGGCTGATGCTGAAATGAAATCACGAGCTGGGGAAACACAGCTGGCATGGAATTGATGGCAGTATATGAAATAAATACAAAAGCACAGCACAGTTGGTGAGAGAAACAGATAGAAGTAATTTTCTTGGATTACCTAATTCCTGCCTTGCATATGACTCATAGTTCTGCTCAATCAACTTCTCTAGTGTCACGTGTAGTCGTACATCTGGCATAAGGAATTGCTGCCATAAGTGTGGGTGTTGCTGTATCACTGTAAAATAATGACTTGAACTCTTCTGGAAAGATCCCTAGGAAGGGAACTGAATCAAATGGGATTTTTGTCCTTTCATTTTTTAAGGTATCTCCATGTTGATCTCTATAGTGATGGTACTAGTTTACATCCCCACCAACAATACATAACAATTCTCTGTTGCCCACAGCCTCACCAGCATTTATTGTTATGTGATTTCTTGACGCTGTGCAGGCTTTGAGGAGTAAGATGGATATTGTTTTCTCTGTCTTTCTGACAAAGAGATATTGAATACTTCTTGTGTATCTATTGACCATTTTACTTTATTCTTCTAAGAAATGTCTACTTACTCCAGTCCCTCATTTCTTGCACTGCATGATTTACTGGAGGTCTAATTGTTTGAGTCCTTTGTATCTCCTAGATGTGTGTTCTAGTCCTCTGTCTATGGACTAGCTAGGAAATTTTTCCTTTTCTCTTAGTTGTTTCTTCACTCTGTTAGTTGTTTCCTCTGCTGTGTGGATTTTTAATTGGTATTATGCCATTTATTGAGTCTCAGTATTATTTCTTGTGCTTTTGGAGGTGTGTTTAGAAAGTCCTCTTCTATACCTGCATCTTCAATATTTCTACCTATTTCATCTTTCAGCAGATCAAATGTTTCAGTATTAACCTTTAGATCTTTCATCTGTCTTGATTTTAATTAAGTACATGGTAACTTATATGAGTCTAACCTCACCCTTCTGTATGTGACTATCGAATTTTCTCAACTCCATTTATTAAAGAGGTTGTCTTTCTTTCAATGTATAGTTTGGTCACTTCGTCAAAGATCAAACAGCTGGAAGTGTCTAGGTGCTTATCTGCATCCTCTATTCCAGTAGTAACAAACCAGGGTCACATATGTTTTTCATTTTTGTTTTAAGATGTTAGTGTATCACATTTTTTCTAAACTTAAACTTCAGTACTGTGGTTTCACTGCAGTGTTGCACTTTGCTATAAATAAGTAGGTCTGGGGATGCAGTTTATGCACATATTTTTAAAAGGTTTGTCACCACTGCCCTGCTGTGTTCCATTGATCCATAGTCAGTCTTTCTTTGTGCCAGGACCCTGTTGTTTCCATCGCTTTATCTTTGTGTTATATACATCAGATTTGGGACTGAGATGTCTTATACTTTGCTCTTCTTCCCCAGGATTGCTTTTGTTGTTCTGGGTCTCTTCTGGTTTCACATGACTGTTTGCATTTTTTTTTTCTCTAGATCTGTGAGGAATACCATTGGTATATTTTGGGATTGCATTTAATCTTTCAGTTTGTGAAACCAAACTTCCTTCTTAAAGTAAATATATAAACAAACTCTGAGGCATCCAATCTGACTTTGGGAAGCTAGCTCAAGAGGGAATACAAAGTAGTCTCTCTCCTGAAAAGAAATATTATAAATAGAACTCAAGGGGCTAAGAATGCAGGAAGTAGGCTCTAGATTATTTCTGTATCTTATGACTATACTTCTCATATACAGGCAAGGGCCAGAGCTTCCTTTGACCCCTCCCTATCAGTGTGTGCTCACCTTTATCATATTTTTTCTATCATATTTTTCCCAAAATCAATGTGGCAATGGGGTAAGAGATATGTTTAAAACTGACATTCAGTAAGAGCTTTAGATGAAGTATAGAGAAATTACTCTCAACTGAAAAAAGCTGTTAGGTACACTGTATACAAACCTGTATGCTTTTTGATGCCAATAGAGTGCCACTTTTCTTTTCCTGTTCCTGGTTTCCCAGTATCAACCAATGTTGCAGTCAAAGATCTGTGAGGGAAATAATACAGTATAGAACTCAATTTATATAATTATTTTCTAGTAGTTGCCCAAAGAGTCATGTTAAAAGAGAATGCAGGAAATCTGTACACACAATAAAGATGAAACAAATCCAGCTGAGGGCCTGGATCCCACAGAAATGTCCTACATAAATCCAGCTGAAAGCCTAGACACCATAACAGTGCCTGCCCCCAGTGAGTCCAACTGGAGGCCAAAGCCAAAAACAATGTTTCATGCAGACTTGTTTTAAAATCTGAACTTGGAAGGCTCAAATTTCAATGACAGAATCAAGAGAGTCTGTGCCAGTGGGCAAAGGAACTGTGGAAGCAGACTGAGGGGTCTGCACTGGAGCCAGTAAGTGACATTCAAAGTAAAGACTTGAACTCCCCCCAAAAGTGTCATCCTCAGCAACAGTGAGGTCCTGAGCTTCTTCAGTGATGAGAGCAGGTACATTCATGTCAGGGAAGCGAGCATAACAAACTCCTCCAAGGGCACCAAGAGCACCCTAACAGCTCCCAAGAGCTCCTGTTGTTCCTCTCCAGTTCTGCCTCTTAGGCCGCAGGCAGCTTTCCTGAGGTGGGCCTCCCACACCCAGTACCATGCTGGTTCAGTTCAGCTGGGTGTTACAAGTAGACCACCAGTTGTCAGTGCACCACAAGTATTTATGGAGATGTGCAGTAGATCTTCCTTTAACGGTACTCTAGTGGCTTATTTTAGAATTTTCATCTTCCAAAGCAGCATCAACTTTTCCTTCTTCTTCCACAGAAGAAAAAGGTCCATCCTTCCAGATTTTACAACTCCAGGTTGGTGTCTATAGCTTTCATCTTCCCAGGCAATTTGTTTATTACCAGGTCCTTAAAGGCCATAGGTTGACAGTCTGCTCCAGGGCTAAACAGGAAAAGAATGGAGAATGAAAAGACCAAGGTCTCTTTTGTGTTAAAGCTTGGGCTTGTTCACACACAACACCTGTGGGTAGTACTGGCAGAACAACAGATTGGGGCCTGAGCAGATTGTGCGGTCCACAGAGTCCACCTTCTCCTGCCTCCCCGTTCTCCTGTCTGTTGCCTCTTCTATCTTTCTTCACAATTTCTTCCCTGTGACACTTCCATCAGTGTGAGTCTGGAGGAGAAAGCAGTCTGAAAGGCAGAACTTGCTGCATCAGAGTTTGTGCCAGTTGGAGGAAAAGCCCAGCTCTCAGCAGTCTGATAATCCAGATGGCACTTGAGGCTTTGCAGAGCTCAGAGTCCCCATGCAATGCCTTGTCTACATCAGCTTATCATTGCCACCAAAATTCTTATTATACCAAGGCAGCCACCAAAAACAGGGTAAATCTTTTGTGCAAAAAGTCCCACAGTTTTAGAGCATGAACTCCATGACTAGATTTCTAGCATCTCTGGATTAATCAAATGATTAATCTTCTAGCTAAATCATATTCTGATACTATTTAAATTATATAAGTGTAAGTTGCTTTAAAATCATCACAATAGAAGAGTCCTGATTCGCTTATATGTTCACTGAAATTTCACTCTTTAAAATATTAGGAAGGAGATAAGAAATTCAAGTAATGCTCACTTTACTAATCCACTAAAGAGATACTTCTTATAAATGGCTGATAATCTTTCCTTGGTTCTCAGGGAAAAGTAAGTAAATAGCTGCAGTGAAATCTTGTATTACGAATTCCTCACATTATTATAAAGAAGTCCTACAATCTACATTGAAATGCACCTGATGCAGCAGCTTAGGGATTAAAGGGCCATTGTTAGACAACAACGGTTAATATCTTATGGCCTCACAGAAACTCACAGCTTCATCTTTTTCTTGCCAATCCTGAAAGCAAGTATTTGCCTTTAGCATCATCCAGTTTGGGCTCCCAAACAGTGGCAGGCAAATTCCATGCCCTCCACATCTTCCTTCCTTCATTTATTTGCACAGTAATATCTATGATCTGCCTGTTTTATGCCAAGCACTGCTCTTGAACCCTTGGGACAGAAGCATGATACAGAAATGTGAACCTTAAGGAAGATCTGTGGAAGGAAAGTGGCACGAGGCAAGAATAGTAATAAACAAAAAATATTCTAGTGTTTGGAAAATGTTGAGTTCAGTGGGGAAAAAGTAAGTAAGAGGGTAAGCTATGAGGGCTCAACTTTATTTTACTTATTTTGTAGTGCTTTGAATCAAACCCATGGGAGGCCAGTGCAGAGCCTCGGCCACATTCCCAACTTAAAATACACAATTAGTCCTCATAGAGAGGGTGGCATTTGGGCAGGACATCGCCACTATTTTCAATAAGCCCTAAGTACTGATTAGCATATGTGTTCATTTCCATTCTGTTTATCTTCGCTAAAGTTTTCTACCAAGTGCACAGAAGCATTATCTACACATAGGACTGAGACTTCATAGACCTCAAGACAGGACCAGCTAACCTTGATGATAGCATGTGTATAACTCTTGAAAATCTAAGAGGCCTGGCCTTAGTGGAGAGGTGACTAAATAATATATCATAAAAACCCTGGCTCCCCTCGTCTCAGGGCTTTTAGTGTTTCCAAAGCTACTCCTTAAGATAATTATATAACCCTATCAGCCAACCATGCTGTTTGAGTTCATTGCTGTTAAAATAGCCATTACTTTAGTAAAGTATTTTAGTAAATGCATTGTTTTTTTAGTGATTTGCTTAAAATTGAGGTCTGCCAATAATAAGAATAAGAAGGAAACCATGTATGTTCAGGAAGGAAAATGGCTGCTCTGATGCACACGCTGGTGGGATGGCGAGTGGAGAGCCCAGGGCTTGTCCTGGTGAACCCTGGGCTTAAACAATAGGATAGATGGAGCGAGGGAATGCAGAGCAATGCCGCACAGGACTATAGCTTCTTACTGTTGGCCTGTGGCATGTTCTGTGTGGGAGGCAAGTGCTGTATCGGGCAAGCGTGTACAAAACACACAAAGAATATTTTTTACCTCCCCAGCAGTGTGCTTTCCTATAATTTTTTATGATTAACTAGCTCTTTGATTGAATTTTATTTTCTCTCTGAGGTACTGCCTTGTGACCTCTGATGGGATAGCATACCTAGAACAGAGCATGCTAGGCATGGCACAAAGTGTTTCATGAGTGGGTAGAGTTTTTATCACTGAAAGTGTATATTAGTGCTGAGCACGGTAGTAATAAAAGCCAGGTCGGTCAGTGTTTGATAGGATTTTTTTTTTCTTTTTCTCTTTCTTTTTTGTAACTATCGCCTAGCTGATGTTCTCCTTTTCTATCTGCTTCCAGAAGAGGCTACGTGTACCACATTCTCTTGGAGTTCCTTGCTCTGAGGTATTTTCTTGCAGTTCCTACAATGCATGCATCTATATAAGCATTTCTCTATTCCCTTGCACAAAAATTGATGCCTATCATACATGCCGAACGAGAGATTTTAGATGTTTTCCATGTCAACACAATTTAAGCATGCATCATTCATTTTCATATGTTCCATGATCTATCTATACAATTCCTTCTGGATAAACTTTTAGATAACTTTCATTGCTGAATGCTACAAAACACGTTTCAACAAGTACTCTCCTCTATTCCTTTTTGTACACTTATCTAATATTGTCTTCAAAGTGCATTCCTGGAGGTAGAGTGGCTAGGCCCAGTCACATAAGTGGTTTGATACATATTGCTGAACTGAGTCCCACCCCAGAAAGCTTTTAGTCTTTCTCCTCACAGGGTGCTGTGCTCCTTCTATCACTGGGATCTCCAGCATGTTGAATCTCTGTTCTGATTCTAAAAAAAAAACCATCCTATTCTGGTATTTTTTTTTTTTTGCATTTCTTTATTTCTGAGAATATTGAATATTTTATTTTTATATTTCTAACTTGTATAAATGTGTATACTTTCCTGATAAACTGTGTGCTTTTGTCTTTTGCTCATTTCACTATTGTGCTGTGGAACAAATGTCCCAAAGGAAGAGAAAAGAAGACAAGCACAACTTTTACCTAGAGCCTGTTGCTACTTAACAATAAAGCTATTATCTAGTATATGAATCTGTAGACTTATTTTCTGAGCATCTGAGAGGTACATGAAAAATCATATGGCTTTTATATATACACTCCCCTATGAGTGTCCTCAACTCAGTCAGGGATGACATAGCAGGTACTGGTTGTGTAGCTCTGATTCAGTTCTGTTCTTCACAGGTGAAGGTGCTTTGCAATAAGGACATGACCTTTCCTGATCTTGCCGGCTTTTCTTTACTCTTTAACTTTCCAACTTTTGTTATATATTGTTTTATTCTAATACTTTTAAGCTTGACAATTTCTATGACTACAGAAGTCTGTGGAGATGTACCTAAGTGAACTCTGACAGCATAATTTGTTTTTCATACCGAAGCTTTGTTTTTGAGCTAGAGCTTGACGGGATTGTTGCGGCTCCAATTCTCACGCTACTTATGCTACTTCTACATTCCGTCAGGTTCCTTCTCGTGTATGATGAGCTGATCTGCTATGCAGTGCAGCCCAACTCAAACACAGCTCCAAGTTTCTTTAAAGTAATAGGTATAATTCCAGAAGTAGATAAAGCTATAACACAACAGCACCATCTAACTGTTTCATTTTCCTCTGAGCAATGATTCCAGTGCTTTATTTTATCATCTTACTGAATACAATTTTAACTTCCTACTTTCAGAAGGATCATTGGGGAATAGGTTTTATAAATTATCACACATGTGAAAATGCCTTTATTATGTCCTCATATTTGACAGTATCTAGAATAGATTCTAGTTTGATTGGCAGATTTGATTTCAGAACTTTGAAAACATTTCCTACTGTTTCTGCAGTATTTAATTGGTAATACCTGACTTGTCAGTCTCATTCTTATTCTTCTTGTAGGGAAATTGTTTTATGCTCAGGATTTTCTCTTTATGATTAATTAAATTTTGAGTTTCACAATCATTTGTTGAGGCACAAGTCTTTTCAGATATAATTTGTTGGACATTTTGGTGCTTCTAAAGACATATTTTCCCTTTTAGTTTCAGAAAATCCACTTAATTCTGTAACAACCCTTTTCCCTCTGTTTTCTTTGTTCTTTATTCTGCAAACTTTTCAAGTTTGCATTGTATGTCACATATCTTTTCTATCATGTTGTCAGTCTTGTCTTTCTGTTATAAACGACTTCCTCAATTTTATTCCCCAAAGCCCATGCTAACATAAATATTTGTAGCAATCATATTTTCATTATGTCTAGAATCTCAGGCTTTCCCAAGAAACAGAATCAATGAGCTAGCTAGCTGGACAAATAGGTTTATATAATGGATGGACTGATAGGTAACAAAGGGAGGGAGGAAGGGAAAGAAAAAGAGAGAAAGTACAATAAAGAATAAAGGAATAAAGAAAAGCAGGAAGAAATTGGAAAGAGAGAGAGAGAGAGACTGACTTATGGCCACTGAGTGAAGCAATTGTGAAAGGCAAACACCAGGACCCTTTCTAGCCTATACACCCTAGAGTCAACAGGTCTGAGAACCAAGGTCCTAGGACAGGAAAAGATAGAAGTCACAAATGAGAAAGAAAATGACAACTTGCACATCCTTTGCATTTATGTTGGATTCAGAACTCTAACTGAAAGAACATTGACCGCCATATTGCTGAGTGCTGATTCGGATACTAATATCCTCCAGAATCACCTTGACAGTTAAACACTGAAATAATCCTTTGCCAGCTATCCAGCTAACTTAGCCCACTTAGGTTAATAAATAAAAGTATCCATCATACTGTTTAATGTTTATTTTTCACAATCTAGTTATGTACCGTATAAAATAACAATATCTGTCTGACTCTCACTGAAGAGGTTCCGTAAGCTATTAAAAATTTCAAGGCTTTGAAAGAGTTCTATTAAATGCATTCAGTTATTTCATCTTTGACACAGGGCTGACAAAACATACATTAAAGAAAAGACAACCACTTTAATAAATAATGTTGGGAAAATTGGGTAGCCACATGCAGAAAGGTGAGGCTAGACTCATAGCTCACCATGTAGGAAACTAAAATCAAAACAGATGAAAGTTCTAAAGGTTAATACTGAAACACTTATCTGCTGGAAGATAAAGTAGGTAGAATATTGAAGACATGGGTATAGAAAAGGACTTTCTGAACAGACCTCCAATGGCACAAGAAATAATAAATGGTATGATACCAATTAAAAATCCATGCAATAAAGGAAACAATGAGCAGAGTGAGATGACAGCCAAGAAAGTGGGGGAGGGGGAAATCCAGCTAGTCCTTAGACAGAGGGCTGGAACATACATCTAGAATGTACAAAGAACTCTAACAATTACACCCCTAATAAAGTACCCACTGCAAGAAAGGTGGGACTGAAATGAACAGACATTTCTTGGAAGAAGGAAGTAAGATGAGCAATAAATGCCCAAGAACTGTGCAACATCTCTTTGACAAGACGACAAAAGCAGCACCAAGGTGTCGTCTTATTTCCCAAGGCCTGGACACCATCAATAAATCACATAATCACAAATGCTGGTAAGGCTGTGGGCCAAACAGAACTCTTACATTGTTAGTGGGAATGCAAACTAGCACAATCGCTGTGGAGATCAACATGGAGGTTCTGCAAAAACACAAAACAAAATGTCATTTGATGCAATTGTTCCCTCCCAGGGGATCCCTGAATGAGTTTAAGTCATCCTATTATAGTGACATAGACACACCCACATTTAGTAGCACAGAAACAGCCTGTGTGTGCCTCAACAGATAAATGCATAAAGAAAATGTGGTACTTATGCACAGTGGACTGCTACTCTGCCATAAAGAGGAATAAACTTGTAGCATTTTGAAAGTAAATGGATACACCTTGAGACCATAATATTCAGTGAAATAAATAACACCCACAAGTTTCAGAGTCACATGGTATCTTTTATAGGAGAATCCCAAAACATAAACAGAGAGAAAACTAAAAGCTAATGAGAAGTAAGGAGAACTTTTGCAAACCGGAAAGGGGATAAAATTTAGGGGTAAGAAGGAAAAGGATAAAAAAGGAATTGACAAAAAATGGAAATAGAATTTTTGCAAATGGCACAAGAAGCAAGCGTGTGAGGGAGCAGGGAGGGGGGGCAGGGCAAGGGGATGAGAAGAGAACTGAGCAGTGTTGTGTACGTGTGCAAACTCCCACATGAATGTAGTCATTATGTATTTCAATCATGTCCTAAAAAAGAAGGGAAAAAATGGAAAAGTCTATTTTCCAGAAATATCTCATGGTCACTTTTTCTGTTTTCTGTATGTGTGGATTTATGTAGCATTCTGTCATCTTAGTTTTTTAAAAAGGTTTTTGATTCATTTATTTATTTTTAAATTCTTTTCAATGTTATTAATTTTGCCTAATAGTCTTATGTTAAGGAAAGACATAGGAATAAGAATGAGAAACCCTGTTACATATCTGGCTAGTTTAAGCATAAAAGATGAGGAAGACATTAGTCTGGAGGACTGAATGGACTGGTGCTCAGGCTTTACAGTAACAGTTAAATAGTTCTTAAAATTAAGTGTTCTTTTAAAAATTGTTTTTGTTTAGTTATTTTTCTGGGGAAGAAGCACAGCTGTGGACTGCTCTGCAGCTGTGCATAAAAAGTCCACGTGTGGGAGTCTCTTTCCTGCCCAGCATCAGTTCTTTCTCTTACCTTTACTGCTGACCACCATATTTTTTTTAGTGTATAAAAGAAAATTTATTTTCTCATATACTTAATAGTATTAGTGTAGAGCATTTTCATATTGGTAATTGTGTGTGTATTTGTCTGTGTTTGTGCACACGCGCATGCATGTTGTACTGGCAATCTGACTTCGGGACTACAACATGCTAGAAAATCACTCTACCACTGAGCTACACCGTAGCTCTCATTTCCAATTTCATTTCATCCTCTTCAATAAAATCATGAAGCAGGAAGCTGGAATCATATGTTACAGGTGGGACAACTGAGGCTGAGAAAGACGCACCAGCTAAAGTGGAGCCAAGCTGTTCTTAGCTCCAGCCTTTCCAATGGTGTTGGAATCGTTGGGCCCAATGTATTGACGTGACTGTTGTCAGGAAGGGCTGATAAAGTCAGCTGAACACCGTATCGAATCTGAGGCTAATCCTTTCTTCTGCGGGGTAAGTTCATTTCTAAGTGTATCCAGAGGGACTGTTCACTTTTAATCACTTTCTTTTTTTTCTGTCTATGCTCTTTTCCCCGCTTAGTGTCAGTTTAATGGAGATTCAGAAGATAAAAAGATGAGTGCCCATGTTCAGTTGCCAACTTTGAACTTCATCTCTTTTATAAAACGTTTGAAATGATTGAGGGTATTTCTCTTCTTCCTGAATTACTGCCAAAAACTCAAGTGAACTGTGCTGTTGCACCTACATCCTGCATGACACCTACCATCTCTCTGCTCTCTAACTACAAGGACTTTTATTTCCTTCCTCTACCTCAGTGGCCAACTCTATAATCACACGTTGGGCTTTGTGAGCACCCAGGACTGAAATCATACTAAATTGAAACGTGGTGTCTTCAGTAAGCGTCTCTTTTATGCCCCATTCTATTACTGAGTGACACTAGGACACCTACTTTTGAATTAGTCAAAAAGACTACTTCATCAGCTCATCAGATGCTTTCTGTCTCTCTTCAGCTCCTAATGCTAGCAGAGTTATATATCCCAGTCACTGTACCCATAAATACCCTGACTCCAAATGTAGATCAAGAAAATTGTATTATAAGGTTATTAATGTCTTATCCCTACTTCAAAGAAATTGTGTGAATTTGAGGAAGTTACTTAAGTTTTCTGTGCATCTATGTCCTGATCTATAAAACAAGAAAAAATAGAAGTATCAATGTTTCAAGGGTGAAATGAGATAGCACATAAAAAGTGTTGAGGAAGACATTAGACTCAATGAAAGTGTGCAATAAATATTAATGATTAGCAATATTCTCTCATATAAAATGATAGTGAAATAGCATAGTTTAGTAAACTACATCAAAATAAAGGAGGTGTTTACACCTTCAATTTATACTACTTAATCAATATTCCTATTGATTAATCACTTACAAGGAGGTATAATTTTCCCGTTTCTTTGTGTCCACAGTGCTTAAAGTCATGTGTTATTTCTGTTTCCTTTCTAGTCCAATTTTGCCAGTTAACTCTGTGTATTCTCTCCTTGGGGAATATGTTCTAACTGTGTTAGGATAATAAAACACTGAAATCTTTTATGGTAGTTATTAAGATATTGGACACGAATCCAGAGAGGCTTATTACTTCATTTTTTTCCTTATGTAACAATTGAAGTTTAAAAAATAGATCAAATTCAAGAAGTTGTTTAACTGAAAAGGCCATGTCTAAAAAATGTTTTTAAGTGGCTGAAGATGTATCTCATAAAAAGACCTGAAATTCAATCTCCTGTAGCTAAAACCACATCATTTCTCTTGTGATTCCAACTACTTCCAGCTTTGCAGTTGTCCCTCACTATTTTGCACTTTGACTTCGTGAACTCATTCATGGATTTTCAGAAAGTGTTCATCTAAATTATGTATGGTGGAGTTTTTTGCTATATCACAATATGCTGCAATACCATTTAGTATATGTATGTTGTTAAAATTATGTAGGTTTATGAGTTTAGAAAATGGTTAACAACATTAGAAGTGTCTTTAAAAGTGTGGGAAAGGTTTATAAGAGTGTGGGAAGGAATTATCTTTTATGTTTTATTTAGTTAGTTAGTTTTTGGTGGAACCAGGGATTGAACTCAGGCACTTGTGCTTGCCAGGCAAGCACTTATTCTACTGAGCTATTTCCCCAGCCTAGGAAGGGTTTATAAACCCTTAAAATATATGTAAATACTAAAATAATTATAAAGTCATTACTTGGTTGATTTCACTTATTGCAGGGTGTCTGGAAAGTAACCTCTGCAATAAGTAAGGGACTACTGTGTAGTTATTTGACAATTATTAAGACCTTTAGAAACTTTAGGACTTCCTGCAGTTTATTTTATTTTTTAATAGGTATTTCTAAACATAGTATTTTATTAACAAAATGTTTACACCCTTCTTAGAACAAATTTTATAGTGATTTAGCATGTTATATTCTATAAAAGGTATGTTATAGAATACTTAAACTACAACAGTATCATCAAAAGTATGCCAATTCTATCTTCATTTGCAAACTACTGCCAGCATAAGTATAAAAAGAAAAATTATGCAACAAAAAAGCAAAAGGTTTAGTTTTGTTTTGTCAGCATCTACAATACACACATCACATGGTTTACATAGACTTAGGTCCAGCCCAAGATCAAGACTGCAAAAATAAATTCTTTAAACATCCATATAAGCTTGGCAAACCATCATTACAGTATTTCATTGCAGGTAACCAGGCAGTTTATCATGCAGTGTGAAGCCACAGTTATAAATCTGTTTATAGCATTACAAAGCGGGCAACATTGTAAGCATCTTAATTTTATTTGTAATAGGTGCTGTTATAAAAAGGCACAAATATCTTACCTCTTACATCAGGTCTTGAAAAGGCATTCTTAGGAGAAATAAGAATTGCTGGCATGATGACTTAGCTTTTTATTCTTTTTTTTTTTTTGTCTAGGTTCTACTCCATAGCTGTTGCTGTTCTAGACTTTTGACTTGGACTTTTATAAACTTTGACAAATGCTCTATTACCAACTCAGCGAAGTTCTGACACTTAAACTAATTACTATATCACTGATGAGAAGCATTTTGGCAATCAGCTACGTTCCCATTGAAAGCGAAGGCTGTCGGTTCCCCTCCTGAAGTCCTGCAGTTCTTCACCTAAGCTGGCCTTTGTATTTCTCACTGTGCTCCAGGTAGCTTGGCTCCCTAGCTGCACTGTCACTGCAACCACAGAAGGCCACATGGATGCATGTCATGGGTGTAGCGTGTCTCTAAGAGAAAGCCTTCAGAAAGCTGAGAAAAATAAAAGGAGAAAGGTAAGAAGCCTGCTTCAGTCACAGAGCAGGTAAAAGTAAATGCTCAAGGTCAGAGGAATGACCAATGAGTGATCCATCAAGTGAAATGATGGGAAGATTGATCTGCAGTTTAGATCTCAGAAACATCTTGGATGTTGGGTATGCTAACCAATCTCTTAGTCTGAACAGTTACTTGAATTAAGACTTCTTAAATCTAGGAACTGTATGAATATTCCTCTGTTCACTAGACTCCATCCTAACAACACTGTAGCCAATTTAATATTTTTAACACTGTCCTTGTAAAGCAAGACTGAATTCTTTTGAGATATTCATAAGTAATATATAATGAAGATGTGAGAATGACACATATTGTAACTGATGATTTGACTATAACTCTTTCAAGGTGTCTCTTATCAGAATAACAATAAAATGTCAATTCAACTTTTGGAAAAGTATTTATTATTATAGAATCAATTTTAGAAAGTATCACAAAGAAGAAACATAATATGTTACCCACAATCCTGCTAGTATCTTGGACAAGTTATCTAATATGTCTGTATTCTGTTTCCCAGTGAACAAAATGAATTGAAGCATGGATTAAATGAAATAATACATTAAAGCATTTTTATACATAACAGTGAAAAGAAATGTTTTCTCAATCTAAGCAAATGGGAAGGTTTCTCACTGTGTTTTCTGGAGCAAATTACAATTTAAAGATTATAAATAAAGGCTTTGTTCTAGTTGTATCCTCATAGTCCTTATTTGTTGTTTGTTCTACAAAAGTTTGCTACAGCTTTTGGTTAATAAGTGGATGGCTTAGATTTAGTGTTCCTCCAAATCAGTGGTCCTCAACTTGTGGGTCATGACCCTGGCAGGGTTCAAACAACTAAAACACAAAGGTCGGCTAAAGCCATTGGAAAATGTTATTTATTTGGAGTTACAGTTTTGAAGTAGCCACCAAAATTATTTCTGGTTTGGGGTCACCACAACATGAGGAACTGTATAGCAAGGTCATGGCATTAGAAATGCTCGTGTATTCAGAAGTGGGACCTTCACAAGGAGGTTGGGTCATGTGAGTACTGTATTCACCAGTGGGTTAATTCATCAATGAGGCCGGGTGTGGGGGCACACACCTATAATCCCAGCACTTGGGAGGCTGAGGCAGGACGACTGGTGCAAGTCCGAGACCAGCCTGGGCTACAAAAGTGAGCTCAAGGCCAGTCTGAACTGCATAGTGAGACCCTGTCTCAAAAAGACAGAAAAAAAAATTCATCAATGAGTTCAAAGCTAAATGTGTTCTCAGGAGGTACTTGGAAGGAAAGGGCATGTCACTGCTGGTATCATGTAGAAAGGTAATCTCCCTAGCCACTCTCTCTGCAGCCTGGCCCTCAGGACTTGAGCAGCTTTTCATCTTCCACATCCTTTCAGCCTTGGACTCTCCCAACCATGAAGTAAAAGTGAGAGCCAAAGAGTCTCCTCCTTGAAGCTATGAGTATCAGAATTTGCTCTCAGCAATGGCAAAGTGACAGTTTCCATTTTTTACTGTGTGTTCCATATTTATGCTCTCAGCATGGTTTTACCTTCTCGCTTGTAAGATGTGTGTGAAGCTTCATACAAGGTCAGCCACTGTCAGATCGGAGCTCTTCCGACAAGTAACTCACATCTATTCAAACGTTACAAAAACAAAAAGTATAACTTTGGCTTGTAAAATTTTAAGAGCAAGAATTAGAATATGGGGGAACATATGAACTCTAATCATGTGCTTTGCCGGAAAACATGTATCAAAATCATTGTCAGCCAACATACAATGGTTATTAGTAAGTGGTTCTAGTAAGCTGTCTTCATAACCCAAGGATTTCTGGTACAGGTCACTTACCCAAATTGCTCACCAAAATGTCATCCTATTCCAAGTTTAGACTCATTAATTTCCTCTGAAAATACCTCAATTGGTAAACCCCATGAAATTACTTGAAAGTAGAGTTCCAATCTGACAATGGCTAGCCTTGTACGAAGCATCACACAAACATGTCACTTGTCCTTTTTGACCCTTCTCGCAGAGCACTGTAGAAATTGCCAACCTCTCAGGCCATTCTTGTCCAGCTTCAGGCTCATTCTCAGCAGCCACTTCTAGGAAATAAAGAAAAGCAAACATACCAGAAATTATGTACCAATTCTTCGACAAACACAAATTATTTTCCTTCTGATTTCCCAACAAAAATGTTTACTGAAAGATAACTATATAATGAAAGAGTAGGAGTCAATTGCTATTTAAAAAAAAAAAAAAAAAAAACTTGGGGTCTGGCGGGATGGCTCAGTGGTCTGAAGCGCCTGCTTGGGGAAGCTTGGGCGGCTTCAGGGACCGCGGTTCGATCCCCGGCACCACATGCTGCGCCAGCCCTGCCCGCGGGGTGGGCTGAGCCGGCCATGAAAGTGAGTGAATAAACAAACAAAGGTTCTGAAACAAGACTAAAAATAATAAATAAAAAAAAAATCTTATCAAAAACATTTTTGTTTTGATTCTACAAGGATAAAACCAATAAAGATGTGACACTATTTAGAAATATCTAAATTTTTGTATCTTCCATGGATCTAAATGAGGACATACATTCATTTTCTCCAGCAGGGTTGGGGACAGTGCGGGGAGAACACTTGCTCATGAATTTCCATTGCAGACAATGCATCCTTAACCCATGAAATCAGATGAAGAGCATATGTTTGGTCATGTTTTTCCTAAAAAAGTGCAAATCGGCTGGGC
>PVJA010028596.1:0-27440 GCA_004027025.1 Myocastor coypus | reverse complement strand
TTTTTTTTTTTTTTTTTTTGAAGTGCTGGAGCATGTAGTATTGTTTTACTTCCTTAACTTTTAGCCTATGAGTTTCTTTATGAGTTACGTGTGTTTATTGTATACAGCATATTGTTGAATTTTGCTGCCTTATCCACTCTGCCAGTCTATTGCTTTTATTTGGAGAACTGAGTCCATTTACACTGATGGGTACAATTGAAATATGTTCCCTTCTGATTGATATGATGTTTACTTACTATTGTCTACCCCTTTTTGTCCTGTGTTTAGTTGAGAACCCTATTTGGTGTGATCTTTCTGTTCTCATTTCTTTAGTTTGAGTCATTTTGGTCCCTCCATAAAATATTTTTAGTATACTGTGTAGTGTTGGCTTTGACATCATAAAATTCTTTAGCTGTTCCTAGTCATGGAAGTATTTCATTTCTCCCTCATACTTGAACGAGAGTTTTGCCAGATATATCAGTCTCTGCTGGAATTTGTTTTCATGGAGAACTTGAAGCGCTCTTCTCCATGCTCTTCTTGAATTCGTGGTTTGCGAAGAGAAGTCTGCTATTATTCTGATGAGTTTTCCTTTAAATGTGATCTGTTTGTTTTTTCTAGCAGGCTTTAGTGTACTTTTCTTCTGCTGAATTTCTGGAATCTTGACTATTATATGTCTGGGTGTGCTTTTGGTTGAGTTGTTATTATTTGGTGTCCTGTGTGCTTCATTTAACTGTATGTCCAATTCTTTTTGATATTTGGGAAGTTTTCTGCTATTATTTCTTCCCATATTATTTTTGCGTCATCTTGCAGATGTTGAATTATTTTTTCCTGCATGCTAGGTTTTTTTAAGAGATACTTTGTTTATGTTTTCACTAGCTGTGACGGTGTCTTCAAGATGTGAGATTCTATCTTCACTTTGGTTCATATGCTTTTACCAACTTCTGACTGAGATTTTATTTTCTTGTATATCTCTTTGAAAGTGTTTCATGTGATCTATTTTTTCCTATATTGCTCATGCAGGAAATCTAACATTTTTCTATTCTCCTCCAAGTTTTTGTCAATGTCTTCTTTCGTAGTACTGAAGTCTCTCATTATAGTTATCCTTTCTCTCTCTAATTCAGACATTATTTCTGCTCTCATCTCCGCTACTTTAGATGCTATTGATTTACAGAAGTCTTTTTTAACTTGAGAGGTTATTTCTGCTCTGGTTTCTTCTATGTTTCTGCAGTTGTTTTTCCATTTTATTGTCTATTTTTTCATACATTTCTTTTTTTACTTCATATGTTCACTCTGATCTAAGTTGCTCTGTACATTTCTGCAGTTGCCTTTCAACCTCGGCTGCTAGTGATTCAGAAATTTCATCTGCATGATTCCCATTTTCTTCCATGGTAGTGTTTCCTGTATTCATTTTGGGTGGACTCCGGATCTGGGATTGGATCTTGCTCCTTGTCTTTATCATTTTTTATAGCTGTGATCCCTGAACCTTGATGAACTCATACAGTTTGCACCTACGGAAATTTGTTTCTGGATCCACCAAGCTTGTTCCCCTCCAGAGGTGTCTGGCTGCAAGTCGGAGTTCAACTGACTGGCTACCATGAATCCCCCTGTGTTGGGACGGTGGTCTGTCATGTGGGTACAGTGGATGGCCTTGTGGAAAATGTGTGTGTAGTCGGGGTTTGTGTAGTTGTCGAGGTGGTGGGATGTATTCAGGCTGAGAGAGTTCTTACCTGGCCCATTTGAGACCTGGTCAGGAAAGTCGGTGGAATCTGAGTTCAGGTTGTTGATGAGTCAGTCAGTGAATGGACCAGGGCTGAGTCTGCTGGTTGGCCCAGTCAGGATGGTGGCAGAGTCCAGGCTGGCGTTTGGGGGTGATGCGTCAAGTCCAGGAGCTGGGACTTAGTCCAGGCACTGCACGGTCAGTCAAAATACTGTTTGTGTCTGGGGTGGGATGAAGGGGCAAGTCCGGGAGCTGAGGCTTGGTGCTGTCACCACGTGACCAGTAAAAACGGTGCACGGGTCCAGGGCAGTGTGACCGGGCAAGTCCGGGAGCAGGGCTTGATTTGGGTGCCATGCAATCAGTAGAAATGGCTCTTGGATCTGGGCACAAAAGCTACCTTTCTGTTTTTCTCTTTTCTTTCTTTTTTTCTTCTTGTCCTCTTCCTTCCTTCCTTCCTTCCTTCCTTTCTTTTTTCTTTCTTTCTTTCTTCCTTTCCCCCTCCTCTCTCTCTCTCTTTCTTTCTTTTTCAGTATCAGGGCCTGAACTCACCACTTTGTACTTGCTGATTTTCAGTAGGGTTTTATTATGAATGAATGTTGAATTTTGTCAAAAGCTTTTTCTGCATCTATTGAGATTCATTTGATATTTTTCTTGATTTTGTATGGTATATTACATATATTGATTTGTGTATATTAAATGACCCCCACATTCATGGGACGAATCTCACCTGGACATGGTATATTATCTTCTGGATGATTTTCTCCTTTCTATTTGCTAGTATCTTTTTAAGGATTCTTCCATCTAGTTCATTAGGAAGTTTTTGCCTGTAGTTATTTTCTACAAACTAAATATTTATGTGTATTTTTATCTGTGGTTCCATTGATTAGGAGATTGTTTTCACAATTCTATTTTCATTCTGCAAATTTCTTTTTGAGTTCAATGAGTTTCTTGTACACAGCATAGTGTGGAGCTTCCGTATTGATCCATTCTTCTGCTCGCTTTCTTTTGATTGGTGAACTGAGACCATTTACATAGATGTGTATAATTGATATATTGTCTTATCTTTTGTCTTGATATTGCCCTGCTGTTGGTTCTCTAGTTTTCCCCTTTAGTTAATTCCTTACCCTGCCTTCTGGTTTCTTTCTGTTCTTATTCTTGGAATTGTGGCCATTTTTATCTCTGTCTAGAATATATTTTTCTATTCTCTCTAGGGTGTTTGATGATGATTTGTTTCTTTATTTGTTTTCTTCATCATGAAAGCATCCTAATTCTTCGTTAATTTTGAAAGATAGTTTTTCAGGCTATATCAAGCTGGGTTTGAAGCTGTTTTCTTTCAGGACTTGAAATACTTCTCCCCAAATTCTTCTTGAATTGAGAGTTTGTGTTCAACAGTTGGCCATGATTCTGATGGGTGTTTCTTTGTCAATGATCTGCTCTTTTTTTTTTTCTTTTTGAGAGAGGGTCTCTCTATGCAGTTGAGGCTGGCCTTGAGCTCACTTTTGTAGCCCAGGCTGGTCTCGAACTCGCACCGATCCTCCTGCCTCAGCCTCCCAAGTGCTGGGATTACAGGCATGCGCCACCACGCCTGGCTATGATCTGCTCTTAATATTTCCCACATAGGTGTTACATCATCTCAGATGAAAACAATTGTTATTATTTCTATTTAAATAATACTTTTCTGCTTTCCCTGATCAAAGCCTCCATTTAATTGGTAAATATAATTTCTTGATAGTAGATATCCTTCCCTCCAATCTTATTCAGTATTTTATCATTTTGTATATTATCTATGAACTTTCCACAGATTCCTTTTATTACAATTATGATGTTGAATCCTCTTCTGGTTATTGAGATTTTTTTCTTTTTCTTCTCCTCTCTTGTCTTATCCCCTCCTCTCCTTTCCTCCCCTCATCTCACCTGCCCTCTCTTCATATAACCTCTCTTCTTTCCTTCATTTCTTTCGTTTTTCCTTTTTCTTTTATTTTGTCATCTTGTATTTTTCTATATTTTCTAAGGAAAGATTTTGCGAAGTTTTACAAATGACCTTTGTAACCTCTCTTAAAATGATTAAAATTTTTATTAGTTTGTTGTTAAGACATCATTTCACATTATTTTATTCACTCGTCTTTAACTCCTGCCATCAAAGATACCTCCCAGCAAAAGTTTCTAAATATTTAGAAGTATAAGTGTATGCTCCCGTGCCTGACTTGAGATAATCATGAATTTGGCCTGACACTTTTAACTGACACTTTTTTTTTACTGGGAATCAAATTCAGGACTTCATGCTTCTCATGCAGGAACAGCACAAATGAGCTAAATCTCCATCTCATTTAATAGAATTTTATATGTTTTCTTATAAAATTTATGTTGCATTTAGAAAATATAAGACCTAGAACCTCATAAAAAGTTTGTTCGTCAAATTTTCAATGTGTAGAAAGTAATAAATCAAAATACCAACAGATTTAATATCTGGTGAAGAGGCTTTTTGTGGCTGATAAATGGTACCCTGTTACCTTTTCTTCACACGTTAAAAGAGACAGCTTATGATTTATTTTATATAAGAAAACAATTAAACTCTTGATCTCAACCCTCATAGCTTCATTACCAATCAAAATTTTTTATTTCTTATTATGATTAATGTGAAGATTGGGATTTTCAGTTGGAGAGGTCACAAATATTATATGTTAGCAAATGAGGCCAAATTTGCTTCTCTAGAATGAATCTCATTACTCAAGATATATGAACCTTTTTATATTCATTAATGTGTCTCAGTTTAATTGTAGTATGTTCCTGACATTTGTCCTTATGATAATAAGAAGTTATTTTAGTACATTTTCACTTTGCTGCATTGTATTTGTTCTTATGTAAGATAATAAGGAACCAGAGTGAACTGGAAAGAGTATTTTTCTCCTCATGCTTATGTAATTTTAAGAAAAATTGTTATTAGTTCTTTAAGTGCTTAGCAGAATTTACCTGTTAAAGAACAGAATAAAATTAGAAAGTGATAAGAAAAATTTATAACTCATAATTTAATGAAATGAAACAATATATCTAATACATTAATTTGGAAGTCATAGGAACAATGGAAAATAGTTACAGATGAAACAAACAAAAATAATGTGACAAAAATGCTTAGAGTTGTATGATTCGAAAATACTAATGTGAAGCAAGACAAAAGTCTTCCACAGAAAATTTGAATATTTAAGGAGCCAAAACAAAATCATTAAACTATAGTCAAGAAAAATGCAGCACTGAAGTAGTAAAAGTAGAAGTTGAACTTAATAAGATAGAAAAATAAATATTACAGTTGTATCAATAAAGCAAAAATTATTTGAAAAAATTCAGTAATACTTTTGCCAGTGCAATTAAGAGGATTCAAATTATGTAAATCAATACTGCTAACAGAGCACTACTGTAGATGTCAGAAAAGTAAAAGCTGAGTATAAATGAACATTTCAAAGAACAAAAAGTTAAAAACTATATTGCACAAATAAAACTGAATATTTCTAGAGATATATCAAATATTTTGTGCATCTGTGGCAAATATAGTCTTACTGAGGGTTTGGAAACAAATTAAAAATTTGAAAACAACAATGGCAAAGCAAAACTTAGAGAAATTGTCTTAAATCTAATCCTGGTCCAAACTTGTTATCTGATACATTATTAAAAGAAAAACATAACATTTTTCACAAAGTCTTTCAAATAATTAGAATAAAGAAGTACAATTTAAAACTCATACTACTAGGGAAGTATTAACATGATGTAAAAACAACAGACAAGAATAATTTGCTTTTGTTTTTTTTTTTTTTAATTTTTGATGGGTCAGGACTCAACGTTTCCCAGGCACTCTGCCTCAGACACTCTCCCTCTTAGTTTCCCAAGCACAATTCCCCAAACACTCCCCATTCTGTACCAGGGTATTGGCTCACTTCCCCTTGGTCCTAAACAGAGAGCCAAGCCAGAAAGAAGAGAAAGGACCTCCACCTGTGATCCATATGTTCTAGCTGATGACCACCCTCTACCTCCACCTCCAATTTGGGTATTTCAGGTCACTAACACCCTCTCCTAAAAATCCCTACAAAATCCCCTATCCTCTTTTGTTTGGGGCTGTCTTGATCCACAAGACAAACAGCCTACTTTCTCCTGCCTCCAATAAATCTTGTTGCTTCAGAATGCCTGGTCTGTTCAATTGTATGAGTTTGTACTTAAGAGACATCATGATTAAAATCAGGACCTCATATTTGCCAGGCAGGCATTTATGCTTCAGAGTTTTCTCCCTAGCCCAATAATTTGAAATGAAATTATAATTTAAGATTTCATGTAATTTACCTTGAAATCATGTGCAATGCTTTGTAGAACTGTTATCAGTGTCAGCAGTCTGGATGAGTTACAGCCACTGCTTGTCCAGCTTGCTCTCAGTGAAAGCCTGAGAGAATGTTTTCTCTCTAAGTAACTCTCCTTAGGCACACTATAGGTGTTCGATCCCTTTCCTCTGTGGTCCCATAATCTCCTTGAACAGAAAATTTGGGACATACTGTGTTATAGGATGTTACACTATAGGACCTTGTGAGATTCAAAAATTACACATCATGTTATATAGATCTTGCTTTAACTTGGCCTTAACCAACCAGCAGAAATGTTTAACCAAGAGGCACAAAATGTGAAGGCAGATAGGTATGTTGAGCTGTGATAGGCTCACATCAACAGCTTCTGACACTGCCAGTTCTGCTGATAACCCACTATTATGGAATATTGGATTATGAATGCAACTACTTTCTCTTAGCTCAATGAAAAGAAATATTTGTACCAATAATTTTTAGAAAAGTTATCATGTCTGTATCTTGTACTCTGAACAACTACTATGAACACAACAAAATGGCTTGTATTCATTATTGTGGCAGTCCTAGTAACATGTTTTAAAACTATCTCACTGTTATTTCTTTCTTACTAAAATTAACAAAATTTTAAAAATACATCAGCAAAAAGATAGTAATAGAATAATGATAAAAACCAAATACTCATCACTATAAATGGCAAAAGATTGCTCTATAAAATCCAATCACTTCTTTATTGAACATTAACAATCTGGGAATAGAATGACACTACTTCAAGCTGTTAAAAAAAATCTCAGAGTAAAACCTTCAGTAACACTTGACTTCTTTTGAGGCACTGGCTATTTTTCTCTTGTAATCAGGAAGAAAACAAAGGTGCCTACTCTGCTTTTCTTTGTACATTGTGTTTGAGACACAGGCAATAAAAAGCAATCAGAGGTAAAGGCAATAAATGTTAGAAAATTTTCACATGCTACAAGGAGACTGATTAATATAAGTGAATTTCAGACCATTCTAGATATTGCAGTTAATGTAGAAAAAGTCTGGCTTACAGTGGTAGAAAAAATAGAATTATAGACAAGGAAAATGGAATAAAAGAGAAGGTAGGATAAATTGTAAAGGTAAAGGAGAGTGATTTAAATAATATGTCATATGCCTATATAAATATATCAGAATTAAACATATTATCTTGTATAAGAAATAAACACTAATTGAAAGAAAATTGTTTATTCTGAGAAGCATAAAGATAAAAAAGTTTTAATGTAAAATTATGGCAGTTTTCTTTAGTATACAATAACATTTTTCATTTCTTATACATACATTATTTTTTCATAACAATTACCAATCATTTAATTTTAAAATATCACAATAATTTAAAATTTAAAATATAATTATTATGATACATTCTTTATTATTACAGCTTGAAAATATGTTTCAAATTTTTAAAAAATTTGTAGGTATATTTTAAATCATTCTTAGAAATATAGACATTTAAAATATTCCCTTGAAAATTATAATTTCTTCATTGTTATTTAAATTTAAAATCAATGCATATTCAGAGCTATACTATGATTTTTTTATATTCTATTCCTAGGAACATTCACTAAATATTTTTATTAAGGTTAAATTTGTCAGACTTTGCAGTGGTCTGGGCTGACCGAAATTTAAAACAAAAGAGCCCTCAAATTTTAACTGTAGAATCTCTATTCAAAACATACATTTTTCCTTTATCTCACTGTTTCTCTTTTTCTGTCTCTCCCTTTTGTCAGTGTCTGTGTCTCTGTACATCCTGTCTCTGTCTCTGTCTCTCTGTCTCCCTGTCTTCCTGTCTTCCTGTCTGAGTGTATCTCTACCTCTCTGACTGTCTCTTCCATTTGTTGTATTCATTGACACATAGTTTTGATATTTTTGGTGAAAGCTTGATTAATCTTATGCACCTGTTCTCAAGGAATCCACAGAGATCGTGCTGACTGGGCTTATTAGGCAGTAAATTCTTGGACCTTAAATAAGAAATCAAAGGAAACTTCTATCCAGCTTTCCAGAAGCCATTGCTTACAGTTAGCTTTTGGCTTGCATTTTATAATTAAATTTGATGTGCTTATTCTATTACATCGTATTTCTATAGTAAGTCGTACATGGGATAAGCTCAAAATTTTCAGCCTTATTGCCATTCTGAACACCCCCTTCAGAATAATTAGTAAATTTTACACTATCAAAATTAAATACCTAAGATTTGATAAAGAATATTTTAGCACACCGTGCTAATTGGTGTCATCTCAGCTCTGATCAAGACAACATGGCAGATAGGGATATTTGTGAGAGGAGGAGATCACATGACTAAGTAGAGTCCAGAGAACAACCGGTATCCCAAAATCCTTTCGAAAATCAGGAGCTTAGTGTACCTAAAGATGCGCAATTAGGGACATATATCGTATATTGTAAGAGATACACATTCCATTGTCAGCACATTGATGGACAAGTTTCTAACATACCAATGTTTTAGGAACAAATAACATCCTAACCATGACATAACTGATAAATATCTAGCATCGGATAGAGTTCAAACTAAGCAGTTAGTAAGGCTTTCCCTCTGTGTCTGAATGCATATTTTTAAAACTTGTGATGCTCTTGTCCCACCTAATTTTATTTTCTCCTCTGAATGTTCACAGAAAGTGGTTCATTATATTCTAACCCTCGGAAAATGTTTTAGCCTCTCATGCTAAATATACTGTCTGAGAAAATGTGATGGCTTGACAAATGTTGGGCAGACAGTGAACTCATAAATGAGTGTACTTAGGTCTGGCCTTATTGCTCTTGAAGTAACATTTCTCTGAAAATAGCACAAAGTGACACATTAAAACAGTCTGGAAAGCCGGGCGTGGTGGCTCACGCCTGTAATTCCAGCACTCGGGAGGCTGAGGCAGGAGGATTGGTACGAGTTCGAGACCAGCCTGGGCTACAAAAGTGAGCTCAAGGCCAGCCTCAACTGCATAGCAAGACCCTGTGTCAAAAAGACAAAAAACAAAATAAAATAAAATAAAACAGTCTAGAGAAACACATTATAGCATGAAAATGAGTACTATTTCTGTGTATTAACCTCCCCTGGTTATTTTTACTCAATTGTTCTACTACTATTTCTACCTAGTGTGCATTTCTTACTAGTTTAACTTGGTTATCACATACAGCACAAATCTGCAACCAAAAAAAAATTTGAAGTATGTATCTAAATGTGCCAGAGGTTGTTACAAGAATTATAATGGGATAATGGCTCAGGGGCTGAGGCTAGAAATTACTCAATGGCTTGATAGTTGATCTGAAGGGAGAGTAAAATGGAAATTTTAAACAATTCACTGATAATTACCCAGGAGGGATTTGGGAAGTATGGTTTTATAGATAACATTCACAAAAAATATTTAAAATTAAAGCTTAAAAACCTTCATCCAAATTTGTTTTAATCCCTATAACATGCAGAGTATTACAGTTCCTTTCTTAAAGTTAGCCTTTGCATTAGGCTTTCATGTTCATTTAAAATATTAAAATGGAATGGAAATTTATACAGTCACTTTGTAAGAATAATTTCAAGACATTAAGCTGGACAAAAAGGACTACATTTAGCTAATGAATATACTTTTTATTCACCTCAGTCATGGCCCAAGAAACTGTACTCTATTAAATATTTACTTTTTGCATTCATCCCTCCAGAAATCTGACTTTTTACCTTTAGTAGCGACATTAACAGTGAAAATTTTGTTCATCTTCAAAACAATAATACAAACATATAAACAAAAACAACTAGAAACGTTTTGAAGCTAACTACTGTGTTGGGTTATAAGGAACATAAAATCACGAACATAGGAAAACTAAGAACAACAAATTAAAACTGCTATTTTACAAAACATCATAAGAAACTGTGCAAGTGAAATTTAACACATTTATGTATAAGTCAATAGTTTATTGATCTTTGTAATATTTTGAATGGACACAGGTGTGTTTATTCTATTAATGTTACAATTTGAAAAGGACTGTTCAGTTTTAGTAATTGTAGTTCTTCTGTTTTATATAATGTGTCACACATAAATGTACACACACAATTTTCCTGAGTCTGTGACTGCAGCAATTTAGTTTCATTTCTACCTTCAATAAATTAACAATATTATACAACACATAAAATTTTCTTGTTTTCCATACATACATTTCTTCTTTCAACTAATAGCAATGGTTAACCCAAGCTACTAAATCCTTTTTTCTTTAATACGTGTATGATATGTTTCATTCAATTTTTCAATACAAACACTAGGTATAGTTGAAACAAACAGTGAATACTTAGAAAATTATAAGAAAAATATACTGTCATTAATCTCCATCGAATTATTCCCCCTCTTTGAAAACATCTCTTTCCCATCACTGTTACTATTTTCCAAAGCAGTTCTGGAGGTTCCATTTTTTTTTATTATTGTTTCAGAATCTTTGTTTGTTTATTCATTCATTTTTATGGCAGGCTCAGCCTGCCCGAGGGCAGGGCTGGCGCAGCATGTGGTTCCAGGGATCAAACTGCGGTCCCTGAAGCCACCCAAGCTTTCCCAAGTGGGCACTTTAGACCACTGAGCCATCCTTCTGGCCCCTGGAGGTTCCGTTTTTATGTCTTTAGATCTATCATCTGGGTGGTTGTGATGTCCTTTTGTAATCATTTTGAATCTAAGGAAGAGCAATACTTTGCACAGAGCCAGGTCTGGTGAATAAGATGGATGTGGCTGCTCCACAGTAATCTGTGGTGCCAGCCCCACTTTTTAATCCCACCTTCAAAGGATATTCACTAAAAAAAAATGACTTCCAGAACTCATGAAAGGAACAAGAATGATGCAGTAATTCTGTTTTAAATAAGTGGGCATATTTAAGACAGATCAATTTCAATGTGTCTCTTCCTACAATAAATTTCTTTTACTTCAACTCACCATATTTTTGATCAGCTCGTTTGTGGAAAGCTGTGAGTATTTCACATTAGTTATACAGATATCTGTTATTTCTAACATTCTATATTTCACCTTTGCCGCTTAACATTTCCTGATATACTACTAAAAATCTGGATTAATCCCATGTTTCTACTTCTAGTATTTTTAAAAGCCTGATGGAAATTCTTCAAACCATTACCTTACCACCTTTGTTAGTGTTCAAAAATACTTGAATCCAAATAACATTTTGATCATCTTACTAAAAATTTTTCCTCACAGAGAAAAGTATTGGTCATTGACTATATTGTTAAATTCTCAATATCCAGAGGCATTCAGAGAAATTAAAGCTACCAAATATTATAATAGGATTGGTCATTTTTTGGTAAGAATTTATATCTATGTCTGAGTAAAACAGTATCTAGATTGAACCTTGTTTTTTGTTTGTCTGAATTTCCAGATGAGACTGACATTTCAGTGTGTGAGCTCCTGAGAGATTTGTTCTCCACTGCCTGATTGGGAAGCATCCAATCCAGTGAGGCCTAGGCACCACAAAAGGCAACAGGAGGAGGGATTTGTTCTTTCTTTGCTTCCTCATTTGTGAACTGTGAACATCTCATTCATCTTGTACTGCCGTCAAAGTAGGATTTTAGCAATCAACTTCAGTGCATTTTACTATTTCAGATTAAACTAAATGGCAATTGTCAGTCTACAACTTCTACATAACAAATCGTGTACCTTCTGTACCACCATGATCTTGTGAATCAATTATGTGCAATTTGCATTTAACTGTTTCTGATTGTACACCTTTATTACTGCAATTATGCCTCTGGAGAACCCTGATTAAAATAGTAATTAAATTAAATATTCATTTATAAAACATCATAAATTAAATGTACTTTAATTTCATCTTAAATGCGTTTTCAATACATACCCATACAGTAGTAAATGTTTGACTTGTAGAAATCAGTGAGAAATTAAATACAAAAGAAATGAAGTAAACTATATGCAACAGTTATCAGTTGGAAGAATTTTTTCTTATAGTATAGGACAATGACTGCTTTTATTTTGATTGCATAGGACTTACTTTCTCAGTTTTCTATTTTTAAATTAATTTTATTTTTTCATACATAATGATCACATTCATGGTGAGAATTTCTACCTGTACCTTAAGTTTTTTTCATCATTCCTTTCCCTTACCTTTAATCCCAATTACTTTCTCTCTTTAAAAAAAATGCTTCTATTGCTTATCTTTCATTCTTTTTTCATTTTATCCCTATTCCCACCCTTTCCCCCCTCCCACTTATCTTGTTCAATTTCTCACGTGAATGTTTTCTTCTTCCCAAAATATTTTGGGTTTCTCACACCACAGAAACAATGTAATATTTAAACATATGTGTCTGAAGATTTCATCTTGAGAATGATTCTTGCATGAAATAATAAATTTTGCCTGAATGTTTATTTGATTGAGGATTCTACAGGGAAACAGAATAAAAATAATTTTATTTATATAAGGTAATTTATTAAGTTGGCGTATATGATTAGAGGCAGAGGAGCCTACACACAGTGGTCATCTATAAACGTGAGGCATCTATAATGCCTGTTTGCTGGAATGACAGAGGACGTAGTAGCTGTTCAGGCCAAGAATATGGAAGCCAAAGAAAAAGCATGATAAAAAATACAGCACCAGGTTAAGGTTAAAGGTTTAGAAGCTGAGGAGAGTCCTGGAGGCCAAAGTTCAAAGCCCGTGACAGAAAACAAACAAACAAGGGGCTGGAGATATAGCTCAGTAGAATAAGTGCTTTCTTGGTAAGCATAATGGCCTCAGTTCAATCTCCAGTTCCACACACACACACACAAAAGCTGTAAATAAATAATAAAGCAAACAAACAAACCAAAAACCTTGTCAAGATTACCAGATCCCTTAAATTGCACACATTTACTTCATCTATCCCTTTATTATTTCATGCAATGAAATAATAGCCTACAATTTTGTGTTAGCCTATAATTTTGTGCTAACATATGTGGAGGGGATCCTTCTACCCTTATTTGGCTGGCCCACATGTCAATCATCGAGAGACATACAAAACTGTATTTTACTAATCTCCTAGGTGTTTCTTACTCCTGTCAGTTTGACATATCACAATTGATGGTCACAATCCATCCACTGTCATTTTGACAGCTAGATATATCTTAAACTACACATTATCTCCAAATATAATGATAAGTTCATAGTAGCGCCTTAAATGCTACAGAAATCTTGTACACACATGGAAACAATCCTTTCCCCTAAAATAGAAGGCCAAGCTTTTTTTCTTTGGAAAATGCTAATACTTCTCTTGACATTATGAACTGGTCATAGTTGGTATTTGTAATTACCTTGTTTCTTCTATTTTGGAGTAAATGTCTAATGTCACCCTGCTAGCCTGTATTAATCACCCTTGCAAACATCTTTGTTTTCTTTTTAGCTTATGGACTTGGAGGCATGACAAGCCCAAAATGATAGGGTGCCAGTCTTAACTTCCAGTTTAAAAGCAACAATATTGTGGCTCTTTGCTATAATGATCTGTACCCTATACCACTCTAGAACTAAGATACCCAACCTAGAGAGTTTATAATTTTTAGTAAAGGAAGAAAATATCTTGCTAATTTATTACTAGTGGAAATATGGGTTGTGCCATTTCCATTTCTGCCCCTTGATTCTTGGACCCATAGGTCCCCACTATTTGAGGAAACTGTACCCATCACTGGTTGCTGACTCAAAATATATAAGCCTCCTGGAGACACTAGTATAAATCTTGCATAGTATTACTACCTACTTGAAGCTTGAATTGCATCTATGAATGTCATACTGGTCTGTCATTACAGCTGATTCTAGCTTTGGTGGAACATGATAGGACCAATTAATTCCCTTAGCATGAGCCCCTGCCACATTTTTTGGCCATTAAATGTGTTACATAGTCAAAAGTAATACAGTGTGGGATAGTGTAAGTGTGGATAAGACATCCTATAAGTCTAAAATTGTAGTTTAGATAAAAGTATTACATGGACAAAAGGAATCCATATTGAGGATTAGAGTTTATACCAGGCAGGTCAATGCTCTCTCTTTTCCTAAATAGGAACAAAGTACAACCAAGCTGCCAGAAGGTCACAATCCAATCACCCTGGAGAATTCTGCAGTTATCAGGGACTTGGTGATGGTGTCTGTTTCTTGCATTTTAGGCATCTGGCAATGGCTGTGGCCAAGTCACACATGGTATGGGGAACTTCGTGTTACAACATGCATTCAAAACTTCCATTCCTTTCACAATGTCCATGTTGTTAATGAGCTCATTGAGAAATGACAGCTGTGACTGAGGCTAAAATATGACTGTTATCTATAGAATAAGTCTTCCTATTTACCTGATTATTAAATTCCTTTTCTGCTGATGTCATATTATGGTAATTACATATGAAACCCAAATACCTTCACATCCTGTTTTCATACGTAAATATTACATCCATATACCTCTTCCCAAAGGTTTCTGCAATCCGTTTCCTAGTCATATTTTTTCTATGTCACTGATTATCCAGTTAGACGATTGGCTATGCTCCATAAATCAGGTAACAGAAGCATACTTCATGACTTTTTTAAGAAAAAGGCACAAGCAGGTATACTGTTCAAAAATCATTCAATATGAATATTTCCTGTACAACTATCCATTAGCAATATACTGGAAAGATGCTGTAGTGTTGCACTTATCCATTTTCATATGGTATCTGCATTATGCATGTACCAGGTCCTAGTCTTATCTTTCTCTCCCATCTGATCACTGGGCCATCCCTGTGAGCACCATGATGCATCCAGAGGAACAGAATTCACTGTAACATCAGTAGAAAGGAGTTTGGGGGAAAGTACTGTACCTAATTAGGCCTGATATTCTATGCACTATACACATTTAGTGGTAGAATTTGATTATTTATAAGCAATTTTATACTTTGATGGCTCAAACAGCACTCTATTCATGACTGGTATTTGAATTTAGGTTGTGCACTGTTATTTCAACTGTCAGTGCTCAGTTTTTAATAAGGCTAGTCATTCTCCAGGAACTGCTATTCAGTGGAACAGAGAAGCCTGCACAATAAAATGGAAATATAGAAAATCCTTCTTTTTTCCTGTGCCACACTCGAACTTTTCAGCCTTCTGATGCATTTGGTAAATGAGCCAAAGTAACACACTCAACTGAAGAATGTGCTTTCTCCAAAATTAGAATGGGTCCATTAGGTTTTGTGACTCTTTCTTTGTTGAAGCAGAGGACAAATGCAGCACCTTATCCTTTATATTAGAAGGAATATATCTTTTCTTGCCATGCTATTAGATCATTTGAAATCTCACAGTGGTAAAGTGACCCTTAAAATTAGTTCAATTTACTATTATAACTTTTGTAGTCCTCTACCTGCAATAGCTCACCAGAAAAGGAGAGAAAGCACACACAGAACCATGAGGAAGCAAGGCAACAGAAGATACCCAAAGTCACCCAACTATCTAGAGACAGAGCAAAGGGTCACAAATGGAGAAGGAAACAAATATCAGGGTACAGAATTCTATAAAAAGCTTATAGAATGGATCAAGAAAACAGAAGAGATCTAAAAAGAAATGAAGCAATATTCAGAGCAATTTCACTCAGTTACATCCATGGTGAATTTTGTGGAATTAAGTAAACATTGGACAAACTAAGCAAAGCATTTCAATGTCAAAAAAAAAAATCATCAAGTATGTGGGACAAAGTGTCAGGCATAAATACCTGAAAGAAAGAAAAAGCTGTATAGAATTCATAAATTTCAAAAATGGCCAAAATACGGTATATAAAATTGAGGACAAAGCAGTGAGTTACAATGAAATAATTAAAGTAGTTACAACAAAATTAAAAGAAGAGTAGATTGTGCACAAGCTACAAGATGATAAAAATTATTTTAAGATAATTGAAATTAGAGTAAAACTAGAAAGCAGCCCAGATTTACCAAGTTTAAATAAATCTTAGAAAAATTACCAAATAAAAAATAATTTAAAATACAAGTGACATTGACAGAACGTCAAACAAATATAAAGAAAAAAGCAAGCTATGAGGACCTATCTTTATTACATTATCAGATATCCAGAAAAAGACAACCAAAATTTTCAAAGCAATCTTAGCAAAGCAAAAATGTTAACTATAAAGGTAAGCAAAAAGAATTACAGCAGACTTCTCAACACAAATCCCAAAGAATTGAAAAAGCTGAGTGAAGTATTTTAGTCCCTAAGCATAAATAATTTTCAACCAAAATTAATTTATCAAAACAGCTATAGACAAATAAGATATCTCCATAAAGTATAGTTCTATTTTACCCTCAATTTAAGATACCATCTTTACATTCATCATTTCTGAAATTTATGAATTCTATACTTTTTTCAGATATTTGTATCTGACATCTTGCTTCATATCCTGGTTGAATTTGTTTTTTGACCTTGAACTGGAAAGACCAGATTAAAAGGTGCAAGATTGCTAAGCCAGATCTCTAAATAAGACTTAATATTATTGACAGATGCACAAAATTATTAGCAAAGAGCCTCTCTGGATGTTGCCAGCAAGATGCTGAAGTACAGCAGTATAAGGAAGAGAAGGAGAGAACTGGATCCCCTTGACCCAGGAAGGACGTGAAGTATGAATTAAAACGCACAGAGAAACCTAACAAGAAACATCACTGAAGAAGAAGGTAGCCAGTTTCACCTTCTCCTTAAGACAGGGTACACTGTATGAGAGGATTGGTTCAAACCTGTGGATACATGGTAATAGATGGTAGCCCCAGAGGCCTCAATGCAGAGTTGCCACAGTGGAAGGGAGCAGTGGACATGAGGACTGTATGAGCTGTTGGTGATTGATGAGGCCTCAGTCATTCCACGCAAGTGAGCAGTTGGCCAGAAGCCACTTTGTGAAGGGACTGACTGAGCTCAGAACTCTAAGTGGCTGATGTCTGCTAGTTGCTTCCAGCTGGGCTCAAATTCGTAGAAGGTGCACTGACAGCTACAGGTCCAATGAGTGTTGTCTCTAACAGAAGCTGCAGGATACCTGAGATTATCCACTGCCCTACCAAAAAGCTACTGATAATTTCCAGGGATAAATCAGTACAATTTGGGACTGTGTTTCTTCACATTTACCAGTACAACCTGTATAGCAGAGACAAACCAGCAAGTGGACTCCTTCCCTTTCTTATTTGTGTTTCATATGTTGTTGCTGTGGTTGTTGGGTCTCTTGATGTTTTATTTTACTTTTTCCTACTTCATTGTTTGATCTTGTTATTATATGCATGTGAGCATGATTTCTAGCCTTTTTGTGCTTGTTATTCTGCTCTTTTAATGTCTTCCTTCTCTCTTTTCTCCCATTCTCTGTACCAGTGTTCAAAATTTAGCATTATCCTGCTTTGTCCTCCAGCCTTATGTCTAGTTTCTTCCTCTTTTTATCTCTCTCTTTTTTCCCCCTCGCCCATTTTAAATTTTAACACTGAGGGGAAAGTTAACATATTAAGGACATATATAGTGCTTGTAATTTTTGCTCTATTTTAGATTGTGTCATAAAACCATATATCTAACTCACAAAGTACAAGATGCAAATTAATGGTTACCTCAGCTTGTCATTTTTTAGGATATGATGATACCGCTATTATTGTTAATGGTATCACTTTAGCTAAGTGTTTCATAATTGTTCTAAACAGGTATTCTGACTGGTATTCCATGACAAACACTAACAGTGATAGAAAATAATGTTGCACAATCCCAACAAATCTGGACATGGGCCAAACAACTTTTTAACCTCACCAAACTGAACAAGGAGGATATTATAACAGGTTCACAATTAAAAAGCAGTTACATATGAAAAATATCTCAAATAAAGTTATTTGCTAAGGGTTCTAAAAACTAGCAATGAAACAATTCTTCATAAGCAATTTAAAAGCATCACCCCAGGAATTAAGCTAAAACAAGAAAAGAAAATGAGAAAAGAACTAAACAAGAGGGAATCTCACAAATACAGTTCACCAAAGAGAAACCCAGGGATCAATGAGGTAGAACAGTTTGAAAGCCACCCATCTGGCCTCTTAGAAACGGTAACAAAGAAACTGGATGAGGCTATAGAAAAAATCAAGTGAGAAATACTTGCTCAGATAATTGCAGAGGTGATGTCCACAAAAGAAATCATGCTTAGCTATTGAAGTACAGGTACAGTAAAACATAGAGGAGTTTAAGCAATTATGAAAGCCATGAGGGCTGAGCATAGTAAATAAATGGAACCCATAAGTCAGGTTCAAGCAAATATCCAGGAAAATAAAAATTCCATTGAAACTGTCCAGGATAGATTAAGCCAATGTGAAGACAGAAATTGAAATATAAAATACAGGCATACAGGAGCAATTATCAAAAAAGATAAGATTTCTTAAAAGCAACAAGGGACCATGAATTATAAATCCAACTTGTGCTAGAAGAGTTAAAGTATAAATTAAGATTGATTATAGTAAATATTAAAGCAGAAAATAGCTAGCACAAATATATGTCTATTACACTGAACAGCAAATGGAATCCATGGGGAGGCAAGTTAAGTAATAAACCAGAGGGACAGAAAAAAATGGGTAGCCAACAACAGGAAAGTAACACAACAAGGCAGTCAATATATATCAGTTATTTTCTCAATGCACCAATCAAAAGGCACAGCCTGGTAGGATGGATTAATAAGCAGCTTCCAACAATATGATACATAAAAAACATTTAATTAAAAAATAAATTCTAACATTGACAGTTTTACCAATAACCCACTGTGATTATTGGACAATGGATTATGTATACAGCTACTTTCTCTTAGTTCAATGAGAAGAAATTTGGTTGTACCAATAATGATTTGAAAAATTTTAACACCTATTCCCTGGGCTCTGTATATCTAGTAGGAGGACAAAAATATGCATTGTATCAAATATTGCAATGTACTACTAATATGTTTTGAAACTGTCACATTGTTATACATTGCTATTTCTTATTAAAGGTAATAAAAAAAGAAAAACATCAAAGGATACAAAAATCATACTCCATATGACAAGAACACAGAAAAATGATGCAGTGCCTGTTACATTTTCAAAGTGACTTTCAAAGAAATGCACCACATCATTGTAAAGGGAATGATCCAAGCAAGAGAAGATAACAATCATAAATATATGTGCACCATATACAACTTCACAAACCAATATAAAACAAATATTAACAGATTTGAAAAATCAAATAAGCACTAATAGAATTGGATATCAGGAAATAAATACCAATTGTTCAAAAAATGACAAACTAGAAAAATTCAAGAATTAAATAATAAAACTAACAAAATTTTGAACAATTTGACTTAACAGATGTTTAGTAGATGTCTACAGGGTGTTCCATCCCACAACATCAAAATGCAGAAATTTTTTTGTTTTGTTTTGTGAGGTACCAGGGATAGAACTCAGGACTTTGCACGTGCCAGGCAAGCACTATTCCACTGAGCTATCACACTGGACCCCCAAAATACAGAGCATGCTCTGAAATAGACTATATACTAGCTGATAGAATGTGCTCAATTAAATGCTTAGGATAATTTTAACGTAAAGGAATTCAAATTATCCTATTCATATTATCGTAGTACAGTGCAGTGAAATAAAAAATGAATGTCAAAGGAAACGACAAAATCTTAGAAACACAAATTAAATAGCAAATCCCCAAATAATGAATGGGTTACAAATGAAATTGAAGAAGACATTATACAGTTTATGCAAGTGAAAGATAATGATGTAGCATAATGGAAATTATGGGACACCATGAGAACAGTCTTGGGACTGGCCAAGTACCTCAGTTGATTAAACTAACTGGAAGCAGGCTCAGGCACTATGGGTTCAATCTCAGGGCGGGCCCTGCTGGCCCTGCCCCCAGGACACTCTGAGATGGCAATTGAGATTGGGCATGGTGGCTCATGCCTGTAATTCCAGCTGTCCACATGCTGTAAACAGACTGTAAACTATGAGTTTGTTCTAGTAGTGAGATCATGAACAACCTGTAGACCATTCCCCTAAAAATACAAAAAAAAGAGAGCAGTCCTAATATGGAAATTATAGCAGTGAATACCAATCATGATAACAGAGCAAGTAAAAATAAAGAAATTAACTCTGACCCTCAAAATTCTACAAAAAGAAGATAGGCCTTAGCAGGAAGCTCATATGAATGAAGAAATTATAAAGATCAGGGCAGCAATGAATGTTATGAAAACTAAGAAAACAACACAAAGAATCAATTAACAGAAGAGTATTCTTTTTTTTTTTTTTTTTTTTTTTTTTTTTTTTTTTTTTGGCCATCAAGCTTTTATTGCAGTGCAACTGTCCAGGATCAAATTTAGATCTTGTTGAAAGTGGCCACATTCATGGACTGTGTATACTCCTTAAAAGCAGTGATGTGCTCTTCCAACTCTATCATCTTCAACCACACACTGTATTTGCAGTTTTTAATTCCATATCCCACTGGAACGAGTTTACAAGAGCCCCAGACAAGCTATCTGCTTGAATGCTTCAGACACACTCCTGTAATTTCACTCTACGTGTTGTGCATCCCAATATTTCACATCTATCAAGATGGAAGGCTTGCCGGGAGTGGTGGCGCACGCTTGTATTCCCAGCACTCGAGAGGCTGAGGCAGGAGGATCGGTGCGAGTTCGAGACCAGCCTGGGCCACAAAAGTGAGCCCAAGGCCAGCCTGAACTGCATAGTGAGACCCTGTCTCAAAAAGACAAAAAAAAAGATGGAAGGTTTGGTAACTAATGCAGTTTTTTTTTTTTTTTTGGCTTTCTTGGATATGTACTGTGCAAGCCTTTCTTCCCTGCCTCTTCACTTCTTCAATTTCCTCTTTATCATCAGAACCAAAGAGATCAATATCATCATTGTCCACCTCCAGTAGTGTCTTCCACATTGGCAAGACTGTACTTACCTAAATAAAGCTTTCTTCATTCCTGGAAGACTAGCCTTTTCCTTTTCATAAGACTTGATGTGATTGTACCAGTGTAGCACATGGCACAAGTCACCAGGAGGGGAGCAGCCGAATGCTTCAAACACTGCCACATTTGCCTGTGAAGGCACAAACACCTTGATATACCTCTTGTAGGCCAGGTAATCATTGAGCACCTGCAGGCTGGTGCACCTTGTCAAGTTTGTGAAACCCATGGTCTAAGCTACCTCTTGGATCTGGGCAGTGGTTGAGGGAAGAGTACAAAAGGTCAGCACCTAGCGCCAAGGAAAAAAAACGTAAGAGTTACTTCTTTGACAGATTAATCTGACAAATCATTATCTGCTCTTGTGAAAAAAAGGACTGAAATTCTCAAATGCACACAAGTAGGGACAAAAAGAGTGATATCATAATGGACCTTGCAGAAATCCAGACTATCACTATGCCTAGATTGAAAGCTTGTATTCTAGTCGGATGGAAACAGAAGAAGAAAAGGACAGATTCCTGGATATACAAAAATTCCCCCCAAAATATATGTATATACAAAATAGTATATATATATATATGTATATATATACATATATATGTATATATGTATATATATACATATATATGTAAATGCTTTCTCTTACTTCAGTGAGAATGATTTGTACTAATATTTTTACAAAAGATATCCTGCCTGCATCTTGTCATCTGAACTACTATAAAGACAATAACATGCAATGTAATAAGTATTGTAACTATCATACTAATCATTTTTTAACTGTTTTATTGCTATTTTTTCTCATGAAAATGAATACAAATTTTTTTTAAATTGCCAAATCTTGAATAAGAAGATATGAAAATCCTAAATAAACCCATATTACTCAATGAAATTGAACATGTAACTAAAATCTTACAAAGAAAGAAAGCATAGAAGCTGATGGATTCACTGATGAATTCTACAAAACATACAGAGTAAATTTACAAACAATTATCAAAATATTTATTAAAATTAAAAAGAAAGCAGTACTCCCAAATATATTCCTTGAAGCAAGTAGTACTCTAACGGCAAAACTGAAGAAAGATACTACTACGAAAGAGAACTGCTGGACAATCTCCCTAATGAATATAGATGCAAAAATCCTCAATAAGCTCTTCACAAATACAGTGTAATAAATCAAAAAGACTATACAGCATTTAAAAGAGAAATTCTTTCCAGAGATGCATATATAAATTAGGAACTGTAATACATCATATTAAGAGAGACAAGGTCAAACATCATGTGGTCATCTCAATAGATGTGGAAAAGTGCTTCAGAAAATGTCTAGCATCCATTCATGATAGCAACTCTTTACAAATTGGAAAAGATGATCTTTATCTCAAATAAAAGACATCAGTGAAAAACAACCAACAATATACTAAATGTACAAAAACTGTAATTTTCCACTCTAACTAGAAATAAGACACGTGTATCCACTCTCTCCATCCAACATAGTGCTGCAAACTCTAGGCAGATAAATTAGAGCAGAGAAATAAACAAATGAATAATGATATGAAATAATAAAAGTAAACTATCATTATTCATTCATGGCATGAGTCTATATGTGAAACACCCCAAATAACCACTAAAAAGTGCTGTAATCAATAAACAAATCCAGCACTGTGTCTGGAAACAAAGTCAACATGCAAAATTCAATAGCTTTCTGTACACAAACAACAAATTAACAGAGGGAAATTAGGGAAAAATACTATTCACAATAGCATCACCAAAACTGAATACATAGAAATCGATATATTTTAAGATGTAAACATTCTCTGCACAGAAATGCACAACAGTCAAAAAGGAAATTGAAAAGGATATTAGAAAGTGGAAATATTTCTCTTGTTCTTCCCATGGAGGATCAGTGTGAGTTCGAGACCAGCCTGGGCTACAAAAGTGAACTCAAGGCCAGCCTAAACTGCATAGCGAGACTCTGTCTCAAAAAGACAAAAAAAAAAAAAAAAAAAAAAAAAAAAAAAAAAAAAAAAAAAGAAAAGAAAGAAAAAGGGGTAGGTAGAGAGTCCATGAAGAAAAACCAAGCTGTAGAGGAAATACTTCAAAGTATAAGCAACTGAGTTCTAAAACTTTCCACACTTCAAAGCAAATGTCCAACAGCTTAAAAAGAAAATCCACAAATGGGAAAAAAAAAAAAAACTTATACCTAACTATCCCTCAGACAAAGACTTTCTATCTAGCCCATACAAAGAATTCCAAAAAATCATCTGCCTCCCGAAATTCAATCCAAAATTCATCATCTGAGGTGAATATACCGTTCTCAGTGAAAGAAACATGAATGGCAAATGCATACAAGAAAAGAAAAATGTTCATATCATTGGCCATTTAAGCAATGCAAATTAAAACAACAGTGGAACTCCACCTCATCCCAGAAAGATTAGATAATGCCAAGAAATCAGCCAGTAAAACTGCTGGAGCGGTTTTGGAGAAAAAGGAACAATTCTTCATTGTTGGTAGGAGTGCAGAATAGTGCAATAACTGTGCAAATCAGTGCAAAAATTCCTTCAAAACCTAGGATTGGAGATTTCATTCAATCTAGCTGTTCTCCTACTGGGGATTTCTGCAGAGGAACTGAAAAGCTCATACTAGAGCGATATATGTGTGCCCATGTTCACGTTAATGTCAGCACAACTAGTCAGAGTTAAATCTGGGAACTAACCCACATGCCAATGAGATGAAGAATAGGTAAATAAAATGTGATATATTTACAAAATGGAATATTATTAAGTTATAAAACCGGATAAAACCAACAAATTTTCAAAAAATTTTAACTAATAAGTATTCAGACAAAAGTTTTCTATCTAGAATTTATAAAGAACTAAAAAACATTAGGTTCCCAAAATTCAAAGACCAAATCCAGAAATGGGCATGTGAGATGAACACACATTTCTCAGAGAAAGAAATTCAACAAGTATATAAATACATGAAGAAATGCTCCACATTACTAGCCATTCATTAAATTCAAGTTAAAGAATTTTATTTTGTTATTTTTTTCTTGTTTCAGAACCCTTGTTTGTTTTTTCACTCATTTTTATGGCCGACTCAGCCCACCCAGAGGGCAGGGCTGGCGCAGCATGTGGTGCCGGGGATCGAACCATGGTCCCTGAAGCCGGCCAAGCTTTCCCAAACAGGCGCTTTAGACCACTGAGCCATCCCGCCGGGACCCCATGAAATTCAAATTAAAATAGCACTTAAATACCATCTCACCTCAGAAAGAATGGCTACCACAAAAAAAGTCAACCAACAAATGCTGGAGAGGCTGTGATTAAAACAGAACCCTTATTCACTGCCGGTGGAAATGTGGACTTCTACAACCATTATGAAGGGCAGTGTGGAGATTCCTTCAAAAACTAGAATTGGAAATCCCATTTAATCCACCTATCCCCCTACTGGGAATTTTCCCAGAAGAACTGAAAGCATCATATCATAGTGATGTTTATAGCAGCACAATTTGTGTTATCCAAATCTTGGAAACAACCAAAATGTCCATTACCTGGAGAATGGTTGGAAAAGATGTGGTGTTTTCATACAATGAAATATTACTCATCTATACAGAATGATAAACTCAAAGCCTTCATATGTAAGTGGCTATACGTTGAACATATACTCATAAGTGAAATAAACCAGACCTACATCTGTAAATATCATATAGTCTCCCTAGTGTAAGAACTCAAAAGAAGTACAAATAGAAAGGCATAACACAACTAAATAGAAATCAAGAACTTAATGATTAAACAATAAAGAGACTGCAAGCAGAAAAGTTAGAAAACATTGCAGAGGCAAAAGCATGCACTTATATACCCAGGATAAACTATACAATGGTTCTAAGAATCTCCAAAAGTTTTTTGACTCTGAGCATAGCAATGTGTAAGACTAAAACCATTCTTTGAATGCCTGTCATTCTGATCTCTTTGATGCCTGCTGCTTCTAATGTCATTTCATTTATTGTTGTAGTCTCTCTCAAGTAATTACGTGTTTTAAAAAACAAAAAAGGGCAAAAAGAAAAGAGAATAACAGACAAGGAATAATGCCATGAGTTTGACATGTTACAATTTTGTGCAAGAGTAGATTTCTAAATTTCTATGTAAAAATGTGTAACTTTGTATCATATTTTACAGGGATTTATTAGCATACCAATGATTGATGGAAAATGCCGGTTCCACATTAAGCTTAAGGCATTTGATATTCAGAAATACAGTGATGTTAAGCTCAAGTACCTACGTTATAGAGTAATAGTATCACTAAGCTTCTCTTCTGATTGGTTAACAACTGAAGTTTACAGACCAAAAACTAGAGAAAAAGAAGGGCTACAAGGATTCTCAATATTTTGGCCCTAACCCTTCAAGGTAAGTGAGGACTTAGTACATAAGAGAACTTGTACTGTAACATCCTGTAACTCATCAGTGTCCGAAATTTTCTGTTCAAGGTGAGTATGAGGCCACGGAAGAAAGGAGAGTCAGCTAGACAGAATACATTCTAACAGGCTTTCACAGACACCGAATTTGTCAAGCAATGGCTGTGACTCATGCAGATGACTGACACTGACAAAAGTTCTACAAAACACTGTACGTGGTTTCAAAGTACATCCTAAGGGGATTTGACTGACCTTGTCAGATACAAACGTTACATGTTTTGTTATATAGATCTTGCTTTAAATGGGCCTTAATGATCCAGCTGAAAAGTTTAACAATGAGACATAAAAAGTAAAGCCATATTAGTATGCTGAGCTGTAAAAGGCTTAAGTCAACAGCTTCCAACACTACCATACCTGCTGATAACTTACTACTATTGTGGACTATTGGACTATATATACAACTATTTTCTTAGTTCAGTGAGAAGAAAGTTTTGTACCAATAGTGCCTAGAGAAGTTATCATGTCTGCATCTTGTACTCTGAACAACTACTATGGAGACAACAATGTACAGTATATTAATTATTGTGGCTGTCTTAATAGTGTGTTTTTAAAATGTCTGGTTTTTTTCTTATTAAAAGTAATAAAATAAAAAATATAAACACAGAAAAATAGGATAAATTTGAGTCTTCTGTCAGAAAATGGATACATCTAAAGAACATACTCTTAAGTCAAATAAGTCAGATCTACATGTGAAAATATTGTACTGTCTCCTCAGTGTGAGAACCTGAGATAGAAGAATGGAATCTGAAGGGCACAATAGATACTGGGAAAAGGAAGTAATCTTATGCAAAACCAGCGTTACTTAGCTGAGGAGAAGGACAGGAGAGTGAAGCAAAAAGATATGCCTATATATGTAAACAGGATGGTTTGGAAAACTGCAGTATGTATTTTTGTTAGTCTATGGAAAGTAGCAATTAATGCTTGATTTGTTTTGTCTTCTTTTTTCAGTTGTTTCTACTTTTCTTAATTTCTTATACACTTCTTTTTTCTTTCTTATTCCAATTTTATACACATATATCTGGTAATATAAATAACTGTTTGAAAGACAATAGTATGCGTTGCAACAAATACTATTAAATTCATACTATTTTAAAAAAAATCTTTATAACTTATAATGTTTTCTATTTAAATTCATATTTGTACTCTCTAAATCTAAATAAATAAAACCAAAAAATATTCTTAGCCCACTAAATATTTTAAAAATATGACTAAGGGATGAATCTCTTCCAATAAGGAAATGGGCCAAGGGAATGAGGGTAAGGTGTGAGAAATGGAAGAGTAAATAACTAGAATATAGGGCTGGTGAGATGGTTCAGCGTTCTAAAGCACCTGCTTAGGCAAGCTTAGGTAACTGCAAGGACCATGGTTCGATTCCCGGCACCACATGCTGCACTAGCCCCACACCCAGGGCAGTCTGAGCCGGCCATAAATAAAATAAGTAGAATATAGTACACCATTAACAGGAATAAACATCTTTAATTAGTGTGAATAATATATACCATAATATAAACTAACATTAATAATGTCAACAAGAAATGAGACAGAAATGGTTATACTGATAGAAATGTAGCTACACTGATCAGCAAATTTTTGCTGTTATACTGATAAACAACTAAAATTCTCTGAGGAGAGTTGGGAACAAAATTGAAAACAATAATTTTTTGGAGGTGCTTTATGTTCCTTCCTCAAGGGGACCCAGCTTACCTTCATTCAGAGAATTCTGGGTCTATAAAGTGCTTCAAATCAGGGACTTGGTTAAGGGGCTATGACTTTCTTGGGTTTGATTTACAGAATATTTTATTCATTGGTTCTAAATGTTCTCTGTCTAAATAAATCCAGGAAAAAATTGAAGGTTGTCCATTTATTTGATTTCTAGTAACAATATGATTAATTAGGTAATACTAGACATCTACACATGTGAGACCACCATTACAACTTATGCATTGCATCTGCTGTTTTTTTTTTTTTTGCATGGCTACAGTATTTGTTATTTATTTTTTTTTC
>PVJA010028595.1:0-27467 GCA_004027025.1 Myocastor coypus | reverse complement strand
CTCTCTTCCTCCCTCCCTCCTTCCCTCCCTCCCTCTCTTCCTCCCTCCCTCCGTCCCTCTTCTCTCCTTCTTTCCTTTCTTCCCTTCCTCCCTCTGCGCCTCTGTCCCTCTGCCTTCCTCCCTGCTCCCCTCCTTCCTTTATGCCAGAGTGGCGCTCTTGAGGCGTGAGCACCATGATGTCTTCACTATTCGCTCCGCTGTTGCTGAGCCTGCAGGCTGCTTCCCAGGGTTAGCTGTTGTGAGCTGCACTGCTGTGGGTATCGGCGCTGCTGCTGGTGGCGGTAGTCTCTGGGGAACACCCCTGGAAAGGGAACGGCTGGGCCAGGTGCAATTTCTAGTTTTACATTTTGGGGAATCTCCATATTGATTTCGTGGCTGTACAACTTTTCATTCCCACCGCATAGAAGAGTTCTGTTTTCCGGAGCACCCTCGCTAGCTCTGTCACTGTTATTATTGGCGTCTTCGTGATGGCCATCCTTTGGGGATACGGTACAATTGCAGTGCTGCTGTGGACCACATCGCTCTATGGATCAGAGGCCAAGGTATTTTTGTGTGAGGAAGAGGACTTGGCAGGGCAGGTCCCACAAACAGATGTGTGACGTTGGTTCACGGAGGGCATGGTCACAAGCATGTGACAACTGACTTCTGTGGAAATCTTGGTTGGGGTTTGCAAGTGGAAGGCAGACATTCCCAGGGGACTGGAGCTGTGAAGGCCAAGCAAGGGATCCGCAGAGATCAGTGGAACACTTAGATCGATACTGCCAACCTTAACGTGGAGAGGCCCCAACTTGCGCTGCTCGGTGTCACGGACTCGGTCTGTCTTACATAGCTAACCTTTGAAAAATGGGACCAAAAATCGGTGAAATCTACTTACTGGAATTCAATGAGCATAATTAAAGGAAGCCTCCATGCTCTCTTACGGTGCCTCATGGAAAGGGAGAAAACAAAGGTTTTACACAAAAAGGAATCTGAAAACCCGAAGATGTATGAGTCCTTTCTAACTTGTAAAGTCAAACTTCTGAGGTAAAAATGGTTCACTTTCAAAGACCAATAAATCTTTCAGGAGAATTCAAAGTGTTGGCAAGAAAGACAATGACCTTTACATAACAGTTTTCCTTTTCCCTAAAACTGTCCGTTGTGAACGTGGAGAGCTGACATAGTGCTTACACCTAGGTAATTCAGCAATGAGAACCTTCCTGCGTCCTTTGCTCCCGTGCTCAGGACAGGCGAGAGGCTCACGCGGCTGAGTAGCACCTGTTGCCTTAGAGAACAGTTTGCTCTCCCAGCGTGAATTCCATGGATCATTTTTCTTCGTCCCCTCTGGCTCTTGGGGTTTCCAGAGCTGCTAACTGTTTCCTGCTCCTTGGAAGAAGAAGCCTTGACTTCGGGGTGATTCTACACCGACTCCTCTTTTATCCGTCTTTGCTACATTTAGTCTTTGGCAGTTCTGGGGAAAGTTAACATACTTGAGTTAGAAACAGCGGGTAACGTCCAGGGCTTCTCCTAAGGCACTCTGCGCAGTTCTTGGGGAGTCATGGCTTCAGATTAAAAACAAGTTCTTATGAAGATGGGGACTATAGAAAGGGCCTGAGCACCGTGGAGGGGCAGTCCTGGACGAGTCTCCTGCCCGCCCACCTGCCCAGAGCTGCCCTCCCCTTGCCTGAGTCTCTGCCCAAGTCTGGCTGCTTGTACCACAGTCACAGCTTGGGCACACACTGATGATAGGGATATACTCCTTATGACTCTGGCGGGTGCGTCACCACCACTCTGGTGTGCTGCACTGAGGCTCTGTGGCTGTACCCCTTCCCCATGCTGCCCCCTGGGGGAGCACTCTCTGGGCTTCCTTTCTTAAAAACTTTGGGTAGTGGGAATTGAACTCACAACCTCATACTTGCCAGGCAGGCACTGTGCCGCTGAGCTGTATCCCCAGCCCTAGACCTCCTTTCTAGGGGTGCTGATCCCATGCCTGGGGCTGCACCTTCTGAAGCCCTCCCTTCAGGACTCACCCTGTGACAGCTTCCCCTTGGGTGAGGGCTTCAATTCAAGGATAATGTGGAGGGTGACAGCACTCAGGCCACAGTGGATACAGAGCCCTGTGCCTGTAGAACTGCCTTGCTGCGCGCTGACCTGCTTGCTGGGCGTCTCTGCACCTGCCCTAGGGGCACGTGGACCCTTGCTCTTGTGACCACGACCGCTTGTCAGTGCTCCTGCGGCCTCCTGCATGCCAGAGCCACACAGGCTGGGGAAGAGGACTGTCAGCCCGGGTCACAGGGAGTGCCCACAGCACCCCCAGCCAGAGACCTGAGCTGTGGTAATTGGAGCCCTGCAGCACCCCTCCTGGGTGGGTCTGGTGGCCCTCAGCACCACCCCTCTAGTGTGGTCCTGGTGGCCTGCAGCACCCCTTAGTGAGTGCCTGGAGGCCTGCAGCACCCCCTAGTGTGGGCCTGGCGGCCCGCAGCACCCCTCCTGGGTGGGCCTGGTGGCCCGCAGCACCCCTCCTGGGTGGGTCTGGCGGCCTGCAGCACCCCTCCTGGGTGGGCCTGGCGGCCCGCAGCACCCCTCGGGGTGTGGGCCTGGTTGGGTTCCACTCTCACCAGCAGCGCTCTCCTGTCTTGCACCCCAGTTTGTGTTTGCTCTGCCCTGCCTCATCATTTCTTTCCGTCATACACCTCGGTTGAGGAAATCTCCATGGAAGTCGTTTTACAAAACCCTACAGTGCATTACTTGGCTTTGCAAAAATGGAGTAGACAGCACTAGGCAATATAGCAACCACTGTTGGATGCCCACTAGTGCGTTAGTGTGTTTAGTGAAATTCTGCAATGTTTCTGTGTTTTTTTTTTTTTTATTCTCTTTGTAAAATAAAAACAAAGAAAAAGCCAAGGTGCGCGACCCGTTTCCCGTTGCTTGCTAACGCCAAGCGCCACGTCTTCTGTACGCTCAGGCACGTTGGCGGAGGCAGCCGAGCTCAGGAGCGTGAGCCCCGCTGAGGCTGTTCTGCCGCCGCCGCAGCGCCGAAGGACGGCGCGAGTTGATCCCTGCGACGTGACGCTGTTTTGGTCCCTGTAATTAGCGCATCTGTGCGGCGGGCCACACTTTGTCCCCACGGGGACCGGCACACACAGCTTCACGTCCTTGTCCCTCATCTCCCCTTCCGCTCCCTGGCAGGATGTGGAAGCAAAGGCCATGCGCGTGTCCTTCAGTCCCAGCGAGGAAACTCGCCGTGATCTTCGGGACTTCTGAGGTGTCCTGTGGCCTCACGTGACCCGTAATATTGCTTCCTTGGGCTTTCACTACACCAGGTGAACTGTGATCTGGAAGTAGGAGGTGGAAAATTCCAGAAGCGAAAATCGCACGAAGTGTAAGCTGCATGCCAATTTTTCTCCCGTGGTGAAAGTTTGGCTTGTGCTCCCCGGCCCTGCCCAGGGGGTGAATTGTCCCTCTGTCCAGCGTGTGTGGGCTGTGTGTACTGCCCACCTGTCACCCACTTGTCAGTCATCTTGGCCACCTAATAGGGGTGGCGGAGTACCACTGAGCCTGAGCCCAAATCATGGTTAGTAAGGGACTCTAAGGGAAGAAGCAGTGACTGTAAGTGTGCTATAGCCTACTGTTAGAATTGTTGTATTTTATCAGCAGCCATTGTTCTCCTAGCTAATTATACATTAAACTGTATCATCTGCACCATACACACATGCCCATGAGGAATTCCACAGCGCAGTCAGGGCTTGGTGTCAGCACTGGCTGCGGCTCTCTCCATGCTCTTGGGTATGCAGCAGGGTCTTGCAGAAGGGGGCTGGGGGCTTGAGGGAAGCCATAGCAGCCGGGTGCGTGTGTGTGTGCGCGTGTGTGTGTGTGTATGTGTGCGCATGTGTATGTGTATGCGTGCGTGTGTGTGTGTGTGTGTGTGTGTGTATGCGTGCGCATGTGTATGTGTATGCGTGTGTGTGTGTGTGTATGTGTATGCGTGCGTGGACGTGTGCGTGGTTGGTGCTCCATGGCAAGGCCAGAGAGTCAGGAGTTAGCATGTGCTGGTTAGAGGCTGGGCCCAGAGCTCGGGCCGGGCATGGAGCTTGGGTGCTGGGCACGGGGCTCAGGCACTTGGGGGTGTGTCCTTAGGTATGGGGGGCTCTGGGCTCAGTCCACGGGGGCCCCTCAAGATGCTCGGATGAGCCTCTTTCCCTTCACATCATCTGCACCCGAGAGTCCTCAGTTGTGTGGGAACAGGGGCGGAGGCAGGGTCGTAGAAAGCTGCGGGTGCACCAAGGATAGCGCTTCCTTGCTAGGGGCTCTACAGATAATGCTGCATAGCTGAACATGGAACAGTTTGCAGAGATGAAGTGTGGGGAAACTTTTAGGGCTGCTTTTAAGTATCAAATATGGCACAGAATTAATATAGGAGATATAATTGTGCGTATGCATTCATGGGTCAGCATATGCCATGACCATAGACGTCTGCTTTTTAAATGAGACTTAGTATTGATTTGTATAAACCGACCTACTAGTCTTCTAAACTCAGTTTCCATTCACTTTTAATCACGTTAGTAGGTGTCGCCTCGGGATGGATGGTCCATTCCCTGTGGTGGGAGGCCCCTTTCCCCATGGGACTGGCCCTTCCTCTCAGAAGCCTGGAGTCCTGAGCGCTGACATCAGCAGAAGCTCCACGAGTCTTCAACCTTTGCTCAATCTTAGCTGGCTTCTGCCTGCGTGAACTGGTTGCAGGGGAACTCCAGCCACGTAAGGGGGAGAGCGCCCGCATCGTCCACATCAGTGCCACCTGGAGGCTGGTGTTCAAAGCGCTGTGAGACCCACGCTCTACCTGTACCACACCCGGGGCAGGGGCGAGGCTCCCGGAAAATGCCAGTGCCCACCAGCTTGTCCACATCCTCCAAATCCCCCCCTCCCACGGAGGCAGGGACTGATTAGAGTGGAATTCAGCGATCCCATGGCTGTGTCATGGCTCCAAGCTCAAGCTTTCCTCTACTGGGACAGCCAAATTCGAAAAGGTCTGCTCAGTAGTGGACTGAAAATCCACCTTGAGGAGAGCTGTACAGGCGGAGAGTGAGCGGCCTCTCCCCCACACACAAGGCGACGCTCCGGTCTAAGAGTTCATGTCTTTCAGACTGCACACAGTGTGTGCTAGTGCGTGCAAACGTTCCTCTTGGTGCGTAAGACGTCGTAATCACCTCCCCGAGAAAATTGGTGACAATAGCAGCAACCCAGGAGGAAAGCTGTGAGAATCACAATAAAGAAAAGAAAATTGTTGCCGAATTTGTTAAAGTCCTGGAAAATAAATTTTGAAGTTTAACTTTTAGCCTCAGGACCCGCTATTCGGTTTTCCATTTCTTCTGGGAAAAATATGTTCAGTTCTCAAACTTTTAGTTGTTGGAACACAAATCTGGCAGCTCAGGTGTCAGTCTCAGTGACTTTGACTTAAACAGCGCTGGACCGTCCTCTGGGCTGAGTCCAACATCTGCAGGTGAGTCCCGGCTGGGTGTGTGGCAGGCACTGAGGACGACCACCGAGCTGATGCCACAGGTCCCGGCTGAGGCCTGAGCCACAGAAGCTGTCAGGAGCTAGCAGGATGGGCTGCAGTCCCACGGAGACAGGGACCTGGGTTCCGTGGATGGCGTGGGTGAGCTTCTCGGAGCCGAGAACCTTGAACGCAAACCACGCCTGCTGGCATCTCACGGTCATCCCTGGGAGACCGGAGCGGAGGTCACCACCAGCCCTGACGTAGACACCCACCCCATGGGAACCCTGAAACAATACACGAGCCTAGTTTTCTGTGCTACATCCAAAGAAAGCTACCAGCTCCACACATCTGGAGACAGCTGCGTCACATCACCAACAACGTTGTGACAGCAACCCGAGTTGCCCATTCGTTCCCTGCTTTGTGTGCCTTTCTTTAAACAACTGTGATTGATAAATATAGGGTTTGGGTCCCAAGAGGAGTTCAGACTCTCCGTTTCCGCAGCGAGGATGAGACAAATCACGAAACCGTTTTTAGGTCGGTACTGTGAGGAAGAGACTCTCAGAGGACCCGCGGGACTGTGGGAGACTGCGCGCGCAGCAGCTGTCTTCGCAGGATCCCAGGCTGCTTGGAGCATCACTCTGGGCCTCAGTTTTCTGGGAGAATGCACTTACGTTATGGCTCTGTGGAGAAGACTGGTCTTTGCGTCAGCCAGGCTCTAAGTTTTTAAAAATATGTACGTTCAGTATGTTTAGAGTCTCAGCAACATGGCATTGACATACAGCTGAATGCATGCTTATTTCTTTTATAAAGCGTCTAGTGCCATTCCCAGGGCACCCATGCGTGGCTTAACCTGGACACTCTGTGTGGCTACGCAAGGTCGTAAACTCCATTCGGAGCCCAAGATTCTCTTCCGAAACCATTGATAGTGTCGAGAAAATTTAGTTCTTTGCAATCGCAGAATCTGACAAAAAATCAACGTGAGTAAGTGTACAGAGAACAAAGCAGGCCCCTCGTCACAGGGAATGTGAAAGTCAGAGACATAAAGTTCTCCACATTTTCCTGCAGTCCGAAAGCTGCTTGGGTCCAGGCCCTCTTTGGCTCACCCGTCACCCCTGGGTGCATGCGATCTTGTCCCTCTGCCTTTCCATGCCCTTGCAAGCCCTAAACAATGCTGTGGAGACAGAACTACGTCTTTTCTGGGCTGTTCTGAGCCGTGGATCGACTTTGAGTTCATGGCTCTCAGTGCCTGGAAGGCAGGAGAATTTGTGCCGGGGAACTGAGAAGTTTGGAGCCTTGCCCCACCTGGAAATGTGAGGCTTCAGCTGAGAACACTTATGTCTAAATTATAAACTTGAAGTTCAAGTGGAAGGCGCTCACAGTCAATCCACAAGACACCTCGTGGAGCCCTGCATTGGATGCGAGCAGCCCCTGGGTGCCTCAGATCTGGTTGGTGCTCACGAGCACCCAGCAGAGCAGCGGCCCTGCGGGAGGGCGCTCAGCGGGGAGGCCGATGGCTCAGAAAACGCCTTGCACTGCTCACGACAATTTCGGAAATGAGCCAGTGCTGTTCTTGGGCATGAGTAACTGGTCATTAGCCAGGGGTCTTCCTTGCTTTGCTTGAAAGATGGTGAAGGTTTTCAGCATGGCACAAGCTGAACTGCCCAGGGAGAACAGAGCCCAGGGCACGGGCCTGGCACAAGGACAGCCACCCGGAAATTTCCTCTCTCTTCATACTACAGACTTCTGAGCTATTGTTGCAGAAAAATCCTTCTCAAAAATTGGATTCCTGCAGCTGCCTGTACGCAGAGCATGTCTTATTATTACAGTTATGAGCTGAAAACCACACCGCTGTGGAGGAACGAGATCAGGGCATTCAAAGCCAGGTCCGTAGATAGCACAAATGTGAAATGAGTGTAATATTATATATATATTTTCAGAGTCTCCCTAAAGTTAGGGATATGATGCATGCATTTTCCTATTTTTGTAAATTTTCTAATTATTCTCTTACTTTCTTTTTAAGAGAATGATAGTAAAAGAAAAATCCATTTGGAACAATACAGAATTTCACTAAACATATCATAGAAATTCAACAATGGTTGTTACATTGCATATTGTTCTTGAAATTAGTTGTTCAGCTTATCAGATATAAGCATGCAAAATTGGTCAAAGTGTCATAAAAATTTTTAAGAAGAAAGAGAAAAATGAGCATTAATTCCTCCTTTCGATAGACCACCAGAAATCAGCAGTGCAGTTATCCAACGTATCGTGTACATATACATAAATATATCTTTTTTCCTCCTTCTTTCTTTTTTTCTTTTCCTCATCCCAGTTGTTCCCTCCCATTGAAAAGAATCTTTCCCTTTCACCATGTTTATTGCACCTTTCAGATTTTACTTCCTCTTTCTGGTTCTTATTCTAGCAAGACAGCATCATGTCTACAGATGTGGGTGGGATTTATTTCGCTTATGAGTATGGTCTCTGGTTGCATCCATTTACGTATAGAAGCCTCAAGTTTATCTTTTCTATAGCTGAAAAATACCACATCTTTTTCATCCAGTCCTCAGCTAATGGGAATTTGGCTTATTCCCAAGATTTAGTTATGAAAACTTGTGTTGCTATAAACATAGGTGCACATACCTGACGGTGGTATGAAGTTTTTAATTCTTCTAGAAAAACACTTGGGAGGGGAAAAGCTGGGATGCGTGGGACCCCCATCCTAGTTATTAAAGGAACTCTACACTGATTTCCACAGTGGTCCCACTGGTCCATGTTCCCCTCAACGGTGGAGAAGGGTTCCTTTTTCACAGCATTTATTGGTTGTCTACTTGATGTTAGCCTTCTGTTCTGTGGTGAGACGGAATCTCAGTGTTGTTTTAATTTGCATTTCTTGAGTGATCAATGATGCTGAATATGTTTTTCATATATTTATCTACTACTTGTATTCATCTGAGAAGTGTACATTCGACTCACATGCCCATTTTTGGATGGAGTTTTCGAGTTTTGGAGGCTCAATTTTTATTTATTTATTTTAAATTTAACAATGGTTATATTACATATTTTCATCATCGGATGAGTTCAGATTGATAGATACAGGTATATAAGATTGATCAAACAAACATTAACACTTTCAATAAACATTACTTTTTTTTTTTTTTTTTTAACAGTACACAATTTTTAATTCTTTTTATGTTCTAGGTAGAGGTCCTTTGAAAAGGAGTTGGCTAAGTGTTTTCCCAATTCATATCCGAAGAAAACCAGACAGGCAAGAGGCATTCGACACATGTATCTTTTTATAGACATCTTTATTAGGACAATAACCGTAGTGGCTGTCATTCTTACCTGCCTCTTTTGAGATGGGTTCTATTCCTAATGACTTTTCCGGAGACTTCACCACATCATCATGTATTTTCCCCAAATCCGCATTGAGAGGACCTCACACACCACACGTAGCTGAGGTTCCAGTGTGGGAGCCAGTGTCGCCCCGGAGGTAGCGCTCGCCTGCCGCGCCTGAGCCCTGGGCTTGAGCCTGAGAGCTGGATACAAAGATGCACTGAAACGGCAAGAAGAGCCCAGCGAGGAGTGCAGTGTCGCCCCTGTGGCCCTCGGAGCTCACTGGCCTCAGACCAGGTGCAGCTTTCGCCTTACCATTGCTGGAGAAGTACTGGACCCCATGCCGGAGAAGAAGAGAGGTCCCCTTCCTCTTGCTGCGGAGGAATTCAGTGCCTTTTCAGAGGCCGCTGGACAGAAATACCCCGGCAGAGGGGTGTGACAAAGGAAAGCAGCTCCGCACACGGAGGAGGCCGGACTTGGGGAGCCCAGGAAGGCCCCGGGACAGGGAGGGACACACTGGCCCACTCGGGCCTCCTCTGGAGGACCACCTCTCCACAGCCCCCTCATCCAGGAATTCTCCCATGACCAGCACAGTAGCCTGAGCCCCAATCTCATACCCTAATCCTCGCCTCTGAGCATGAGCCTTTCGCGGGGCATTCTGGGTCAAAGCCCTGCTACTAGGCCTGCAGGAAGACTGGTGGAGCCTGCCCACCAGCGTCCAGGGAGCGAGGGCTGGGCATAGCAGGAGGCCTGGAAGCACCAGGTTGTCCCGGTGAGGACCGAGAAGGTGACCCTCCTCCCTGTGCTTTTCTTCATTTCTTATTAACACAGCGGGGAAAGCCCGAGAGGCGCGACGAGCCACGTCAAGTTCTCCTCCTGATGGCAGCGTTGTTTAAAGCATAGGACAGCTTTGACCAAGAGCTACCCCCAGGCACCACCCGCTCCAGAGTAAAAGTGGCCTCCAGGGGCTCCAGTGGGGAACAGCTGGTTCCTTGTCCCCTGGATGGCATTTCACAAGGACCGTGCTGCCTGCCTCCGAGGTTATAATTAGAAAATATTCTATAGGAATTGGGGATGCTATGGCCGATTTTAAACCAGCAGTTTTGAAGAAAAATTTCTAAAGGGAAAGAAGGCAAAGCAAAATCAAACCAAAATTGCCCATCAGCAGAATGGGCCAGCTATAATGGGCCATGGCAGTGGTCAATTAGGACTATTCATTAGCTCTAACGGCAAAGAGCGGATAATAGAACACATGGCCACGTGAGGCAGGGAGCCATTTTCTCCATTTCAAAGCCTTTCAGCAAGGTCCCTGGAGCCTGAGTATAATTGCTGTATTAATTCAGCTTATCACAATCAGTGGGAGCATGAACCCTCCTTACCAACAATTCGCAGCATTTTGGCCCTTTAGTTGGTCATGGTTGGCTTGAGCTCGTCCGCAGTGTCTGACTATCCACACGCCATCGTGCTGTGCTTTGGATGCCTGGCTCTCACCATATGGACCATTGCTCGGCTGTCCCCTTGCCCGGAAAGTCTGTGTTTCTGAGCTGATCCCAGTTGTTTGTCAAAATACCAACAAATCTGGCTGTCAAGCTGAGTTTCATCTTTTGAAAGCAGCAAAAGTAGGAAGGCAGAGAGGACCTCGAAGCTAGGGACTGGAAGAGAGGCATCACATTCGCGCACAGCCCGCGAGGTACAGTGCTGAGGCCGGAGTTCGCTTATGAAATCGAAACCCCTTTTGACATACCCGACAGGACCGGTGCAGTGACGGACCCCTGGTCCTCTTACAGTGATTCCTGGTGTCTTTAGCACAAGCAAAGCACACGGAGTGAGAGAGAGATTAAGCGACAGGAGGACAGGAAAATTGTAGAATCCTTAATATGCTGTGGGCATTTTACACAAACAAAGAATATCAGGAGAGCCTTTCTAGATAATGATTTCTCCACCAGAAAATGCTCAGTTTATGACCATGGTTATTCGGGAGCAGATGTCACTGTTGATCTATGTTCTACAGTCGTGAGGCTTTAGCATCCGCCCTTGCCGAACGGCACTTTCTTTGAGTGGGTTTTAATTGTCATCAGTAGGGAGCCTTGTGAGCCCTCCTCTTCACAGAAGCTTGGCCAAACAATCTGCCACACAAAGGCTTTCAGCTTGAAATCAGGCCGCAAGGACAGGGTCTCGTTACTCACTTCAAGTGGAGAGGATAACGCGTGGGCAGCGGGTGTGGGGAGCGGCTGATGCCAGATTGGTATTAGAGGGCATCTGCATTTCCTGGACTGGGCATGGTACCTTCTGCGTGCCCTTCAGAAGTGGGCACCGACATCTCCCGTCGACAGGCAGGGAGCCGCCCAGCAGCCCGCAGCTGAGAGCTCCTCCCAGCCAAGACAGAAGACAGCACCGTGGGTGCCCATCTGCAAATGGCCAGTAGCCTTGTTTGTCACAAAATTCTGTCGCTACCGACAGAGGATGCTTCACGGCCTGTTCTTAAACTGAAAGCGCCTTTGTTGGTCCTTAGCTTTAACCTCCAGCACCACAGGTCTTCCCTCAGGGGTGCGTCTGGCTGACTGCTTATGCTTCCTGCTGTTCATCCACATAAGCCTGTCTGAGAGACAGGCTCACTGGAAGTACTTGCCCTGCCTGCTTGTGTTCCATTGAGAATTTCAGGGCTGAGGACAGGCCTGGGAGTACTTATCCATAAAGAAAATTCCAAGCCTACCCTTCAGAAGCCCCTGTCTTTGGCAAATGCTTTGACGTCACCACCCTGCATGCATTCCACTTACTGCAGCAGGCCTGAGCTACTGCTGTGTGCCAGTCCGTGGGCACAGGTGTGGACGTGGGCACCCCTCCTCTTCCTAGTAGCACCCAGCAGGCTAGAGGGTGATGAGCACATGCAACAGGGTGCCGGGTGCAGAGGAGGCACCTAAAGTCTGAGAGGAAGGTGGGACTCGGGTTACAGGGCAAGCTTAGTGGGAGCCAAGCCAGATCTGCCCTCCTGGGGAGTCAGGCCCGGAGAAAGCGGTCCATGTCTGCATGCAAGAGATACGCCAACATTTCTCTATGTGAATGTCCCATAGCTTGTCCGGAGCTTCTGTGAGGCCCCAGAGTCCATGGAGAAGTTTGCAATAAAAAGAAAAACACAGGCACTGTGCTGGGCAAAAGGAAGCAGCAGCACAGAGACGGAGATTAGAGGGGATGAGGGCCAGGGGCAGCCGAAGGGCTGGGGGGGCGGGCTGCAGGCCGATCTTGGGGCACGGGGAGCGGGACCAGGGCCACTGTGTGCCGGGCTGGAGCGGACCTGGGGCCCTCAGAGAGGACCCTGCCTCCAGCATAGGGGCCAGCTTCCATGCACAACTTCCATTCCACGTGTCCCTCCTCTGCCCTTGGCCCCCTTGACCCCCAGTCCGCAGGCTCTGTGTCACACCTCACAGCTCAGCAGGTGGCTGCAGGTGGGCTGGGCTCCTCCCTGGCCTCTTGTGGCAGCAGGTGGGAGAGCTGGGGTGTGTGCCCGAGAGCCTGACCCTGCCCACCCACGGGTCCCTCACTGCCTTCTGGGCATTGGGTGGAATTCGGTTTCCATGGACATTTTCTCCGGTTCCTTCACACCGGTGCGGGGCAGTTGTACGGCAGTGCCTTTTGATGCCTGCTTCTAAGCTTTCTCGTCCTGCTGGCCTCCCTGCAGACGAGCCCCTGGCTCTTGGCTCCTCTCCTTGTGCTAGCTGGCGACTGTTGCTATCGGTCATCTCCTCCTTCTGAGGGGCTCTGCTGGGCTCTGCAGGGCAGGGTCTATTGCCACCAGTCTGCAGGGTGATGTGCTAGGCCCTGTCTTTGCAAAGGAGCGTTTTCATGTTCTACCTGCAGACTCCTTCAGGGAGAAAGAACCGACTGCTTTCTAAGCGCGTTCTGGGTGACCAGGGTTTTGGCTCGCATCTCGAATTTCCCTCCAACCCTTCCTGTTCACGTGGGGTTTTGGACCGTGGGCGGCTCGTGGGCACTGCACTCGTCAGTGGATTCCTCATTCTGAGTTCAGGGCTGACTGTGCTGTAGGAGGCACGACCTGGGTTGAGAGGATCAGAGGGGTGAGACGGGAAGGACGCGCTCTCGTCCCTGCCCCTCCCTTCTCTGCCTCCTGACTGCTACGGGACGAGCCTCTTTCCTCCTCTGGACCTCGCCACTGTGCTGACTGTGCCTTGGGACCAAACCCCATGGACCGAATTCTCTGGAAACTGTAAGCCAAGGTAAACTCCTTTCCGTTAGCTGGCTGGACTCAGAACTGGGTCCCCAGGGCAGAAAACCCAGCTCATTCAGCAACTCAGTATCAGGTTGAGAGATGGGGTCTTCACCTCCTGGGGGCGGAGAGAGAAGCGAGCTGGGGAGCAGCTCGCGGCCCAGTCAGCGTGTCCTGGACGCTGCCTTCCTCTCCCATGGCCAAGGGTTTGCCCTGCTCTCAGCTCCCAGGGCGCACATAGAAAACCTGGAGCCTTAGAACTTGGAACGATGCCACTGGAATTCCCAACTGACAGACAAGAGAAGTGCTGCCCAGAGAGAATGCATGATTTTTGTCCTGGTTCAGGGGTAGTCCACAGCAGAGCTAGACCAGAATTCAGGATTTCTTGGCTCTGGAGCCAGGACAGTTTCCATGTCACAAATTTCATCATTATGGCTAAATTCCTCTGTCAGAAGAACTTGACTCTGTGTCCAAGGTGAGACAGAGCCTGCCCGCATCACAGGGTACCGGGGATGACAGAGTCCAGGAGGGGCACAAACTGAGGCAAGAGTGTGAGCATTATACTGAAATGGAGGGTCAAGGAGGCACGAAGTCCCCGTGGAGCCAGCAGGTGGCCCTGGGAGGCAAGGCTGTAGCCCGGGAGGTCTCCTTTGCTTGTGTGGAGAAAGCGGAAAAAACCGAGAGCAGGCAAAGATAAAAAGGAGAAGGGCAGAGTCCTGTGCGAGCCAGGCATGCAGGCACCAGGCCCCCGTAGCAACCTTCGAGACAGCCTGGCTCACGCCCCTGGGCAGGGAAGCCGGCTCAACAGGGACGGGCTGTGCTGGTCTCCGTCTCTGCCCAAGGACATCAGCGCCACAGCTCAGTGACTCAGGACCTGGGTGATCCGCACTCCTCACAGCCTTCACGGCTCCTTCGGCTGTGGTGGGGGGCGGTGTGGGCCAAGTGGCTGTGAGCACACAGGGCCTCTGAGTGGGCGCTGCATGGAGGGATGTGGCCGGCGCTTCGGCTGGGGAGCAGGACGGCATTAGCGCACGCCGGAGGAAACCTCTGGCTGCTTCCTGCAGGCTTGTGACCTGCAGGCGCCTCAAGCTCGGTGAGGCCAGGGCCTCCTGCTGCTCGGACGGCCTGCCGGGACATGACATGGTGCTGTGATCCACACATCCACCCGCGTCCACTGTCCTGCAAGTGTCTCTTTCTGTTCACTAGTACAGGTCTCCAGTTTGGTGTGTGTGCGTGTGTGTGTGTGTGTGTGTGTGTGTGTGTGTGTGGGTGTGTGAGTCTGGGTGCCTACAACGACCTCCCAGGAAGCAGTCAGACAGCCCCCTCTCCGTCTCCCACCCATGCACCAAGGTCTGTCCTTTCTTTCAGTTCACGGTGCAGTCACCGCTGTCCCTGCAGTCACAAGTACCTGCATGACTTTATCAGACATTGCTTCATTTAACCAACCCCGATGGGAAGTCACAGATGCCCAGCTCAGCGGCTGGCGAGGGCAGCATGGAAAAGCTTTTATTCTACCCATTCAAGCACACGTTAATGGTGCTGCCTACAGCTGCATAATCATCTCTATGCGGACAGCCAGCTCGCCGCGTTGTTTCATGATCTTTTAAATGTAGTTTTTTCAGACCCATGAACTGTAACCGTGTAACTGTCTGTCCTGCGTCATCAGCACAGAAATTAGTGCAGAAGAAAGACACAACATGACAAAGCCTCAGGGTGACCTGGATGCGGGCCGCTGGCGAGCAGTGAGTGAGCCGCCTGGCACAGAGCGATGGGAGCTGCTCTGTGAAAACCACGTCTCTCAGAAATGCAGCTTTTCAGCATCATCAATTTTGTATTGATTGCTCCGTTTTGAAAACCCCGTGTGTAACTGTTTTTTACATATGCTGTTGGTTTTCACTCTGAGTGACTGAGGTGAGTAGGAACCTAGGATCGTTGCTACCTTCTAGTTGGGCAAACGGACTGAGGAAGATTAAATGTCTGCCTATTTTGAAGGACCCGCCCAGTGGGTCCTGGGGAAGGAGAGATGCCCGCGTGGTCCAGGCTACTGGATCGGACAAAAGCGCCATCGGGGAGTGCCTTAGATGATAAGCATGGACTTCTGGGAGTTGGGGGGGTCCAGGAATTCCAGAGATCAGGTGCTTGTTGGCCGGTGTCTGGTGGCGCCATTCTCCTGTGTCGCAGGTCACAAATCTCCTCTAAGTACCACCCAAAGCCCCCATCGATTTCAACTGTAGTGGTTAAGATTTCAGCACCAGAGTTTTGGACACAATGCAAACAATCTTTTTATCACAGTACCTAAGGCAACCGACTTGCGTGGACCTCCAACACACCGGGGAGATCAGAAGAAAAATGAAAGCAGCGTCGCTGCACACTCCGTCTTCGGTCAGAATATTCTGTTTCCCTTCATCCTCCCCTCCCTCCTGCAGAGGCCTGGCTGCTGGCGGGGCTGGCAGGGCTGTGCTGGGATGTCTCCAGCCCAAGCGGCGCCTCTGGTTGCTTGTGCGCCCTCCTGCTTACGTATTGGGAGCTCATCCCACGCTGCGGGCTGGGGAGAACTGGAACGAAGGGGGCAAGTGCTGTCGGGCCCCAGGGCCACTCTACCGCACATAACTTGGCTTTGCACAATAAAGAGTTCAGTCTTCATCCTCAGAGATATCACTGGGGTTATTTTAAGTTTCAAGATTCCAGAGATGAAAGAAGTAGGCTTCATTTGCCCGCTTCCTGTTCTGACAAACTATCTGAGAGAGTCAGCTTCCAAGAAGAATGGCTTATTCCAGCTGTGGCTCCTGAATCCTCCTCAGCCCACGGGGCTTTGTTTCACTGCCTTGTGCCTGGCAGCTCGTGACATCCCGGTGAGAACACAAGGCTGACAAGACGCTCACCTCCTGGCAGCTGGGAGGCAAAGGATGAGAAAGGACTGGGGAGACCCCAACAGCCTTCAGGGACACGCCCAATGACCAACTTCCTCCTTCTCTTTCCAATAGGTCAGGCCATATGGGGTTCATGGCTCGGAAGAGCATCTAGCTACAGCTGTGAACGTTTTTGCTGTGGTTGACACCCTGACTTCGCTGCCAGTCCCTGTGCCTCTGAAGGGCTTTTCAGGACCATGGCCAGCAGACACGGTGTCAGAATCACCGCATGCTGGGTTTCAGTCGCAGACGCTGCCACTCCAGGACCAAGTGGATTTGCGCATGCTCTCCAGCAGCTTGGCCCAGGAAGCTGTGCTCTGTCCTCAGATTTTATTGAACGACGTTGAGGACAGCGTCTATTTGAGGCATTGGAAACTTGCAGGCACTGAAAATATTGCATGTGGGTCCCCTTTACGTCAGAATCAGGGGATCTAACTTTAGTAAATCGATAGAGGGCAAAGGTCATCTCTTAAACAGTTCGTTGGCCTCCAGCGAGCAGGAAATAATAACTCTAAAGCCCGAGCAGTGTGGGGAAGAATTCACTATTTGTTGTGTAAGTGTTACAACTATGCTGAGCTCTCAGTAACTTACACGTTCTCAGCTGCTCCTGCTGTTCCTATTTCCACCTAAATTACCTTCGCACACACATTCCACATCACCTTGTAGTCATCTGTGCCAATATTCAGGGTCAGTGAGCATCCTTGCACTACACACAACCTAAGAGGGCTCCATCCCTTGCAGCCTCAAAATTGTAAAAAGCAGAAGATTTTGCTTTGAGAAGAAAGCCCCAGGGCACCATGTTCCAGAATGGGGGCAGCGGGGAATTTGTTCTCAGAGCTGGATTCCAAGTTCTCAGCTGTCTCTGTACTTGACCCCTACATCTACGACACAGTGAAGCCTGGCCACTGCTCCCGCTGGCAGCAGACTTTGGTATCATCCACATGGTGCTGGTTTTAGATGCATTTTGGAAGAGTTGTGGGGGCAGAACAGCTCCCACCCAGAGTTCAAAGGGCCCGGGAGGCCAGACAGTGTGTCCCTGGGATGGCAGCATGCCAAGCTGTGGGGGTGGAGCCAAAGGTGCAGGGGAGACCCCACACGTTTATAGAAGCCAGGAACAAGGATCATCTGAGGAAACCTGCCAGGGGGCTCAGAGTGGGCCCAACAGAAACCCAGAGGGAGCTACAGCCACTGGAAGTGCCACAGGGGCAGAGTCACCCCTCCAGGTTCACAGGCTGTTGCATAGTTGTTGCACATGGAACTACAGGACTTAATGTCAGTCCTGCTCAAGTTGGGACCGCTTTGATCCCAGCCTTTTGAGTCCCTCAGCTTGTAACTTTTGAATGGAAATGTCTATCTTGTACCCTTGAAGGCTAGTAGTGTTTAACTGTCTTTTATTTTGTGCAGGGGCTCACGGCCAAGAGTCTGCCTTAATCTCAGAAGAGATTTGGGATTTGGACTTTTCAGCAATGCTGAAACTGCTATAACTTGAATAAGACTTAGAGATGGACTAAATAGTTTTTGTGTAAATGAATGTACACGAGCCTTCAGGGACCAGGGGTGAAATGTTATGGCTCCTGTCTAGTTTTCCCCAAGGCCTCATGCACTTTAAATGGGGCTTTTGTGGACAAAGCTGAATCTGGAGTTTGTGAGTGATTCGTGATCAAATGCTGTGATTAAGGGCATGAGTGCCACGCCCTCTCAGAGTAGGCCGCTTGCCGCTCTCTCTCCTGTGTTGGCTTCTGCCACCCTGCCCTGGACCCACATGATCATGGACTACAACCTCTGCACACTGTGAGCCAAGTAAACCTTTCCTCTTTTAGCTCAGGTTGTGGGGTAGTTTGTCTCAGCAATGAGGAAAAAGGAACTAAGACCGAGACCTGCCCCATGGACCTGCTCCACGCGCGTTTATTCAGGAGCCTTCTTTGACATTCACCTTTCCAAATACCAGATGTTTATCTACCTGTGGCCAGAGGAGGGAGAAAAGCCCCCACAGTAACGACCAGGAAGGGAGAGAGTTCCTTGGCAAAGTAGGCCAGTGAGGCCTCCCGAGAGCTCTGCCCAGCCCAGCCTCCTCCTCCTCGGGTGGTGACCCGCCTCGGCAAGTGCACCTCCGGGGACACCCCAAAGGGCCGGGTTCTCTCCGCTGCATGCGTTGCTCCTGCTTGAAGTGGTTCGGACTCTGCCTTTTTTTTTTTTTTTTTTTTTTTGTGGGACTGGGGTTCAAACTCACGACCTTGCACTTGCCCAGCAGGCACTTGTGCCTCGGAGCTATCTCCCCAGCTCCGAGGACTCTGCCTTTTTGCGTCCCTACCTGATTCTCACCGCGAGGAAGGCCCCCGCTGTGCTTCCTCCTGCATACAGTAACCCAGGGCCAGGGCGGGAGCCGACTGGAAGGACTGCTGCGCGCTGAGCGCAGGACAGCTGAGGACCCTTCGCGGTTACCTCTGCTGCGGAGGAATTAGATGATACGATGGAAAGAATTGTTCATAAAAATAAACAAATATTTTCCTTTTAAATTTTAGCTTCACATTCCTTAGAAAACGTTTACGGCCCATGATGATTAATTATTTGGGTGGGGGTGTGAACGCACAGAACTCGCCGAGGTCCCTAATGACTTCCGTTCCCGCCTCTGTCCAACCCTGCCGGCCCCCACGTTTCCTTCCCTGTGCGTCTCCTTCCCTTTTGCATTAGGTCTACCTTCGGGGTTTCTGTTACCGTTTCTTTGGCCCTATAATTCATTTGCCTTGTGTTTCTCATGTAAGAGAAATCGCGGTATCCTCCGAGCCTTGTGATCGACGCAGTGCGCTCAGCTCCCCAGACTCCGGGTGCAGCTGCTGTCTTGCCGGAGTCGCGCGCTTATCCTTGCTCACGACAGGGCAGTCCCCCAGGAGGCAGAAGTGCCACCCCTCCCACACCTCCTCCATCCATTCCTCTGCTGCAGGACACATGTGTCACCTTCAGGACTTGAATTTCCCGAGGCGTGCAGCTATAGCCGAGGGTGTGCACGGGCCCTGCCACAGGACGCCTCTAACGAAACAATCGTGAGTCACGCACCTCAGCTGTGGAAGGAAGGAGCCGAGGTCCAGCTAGCTGTGGCCAAGAAGACTTTAACAGATGAAAACACAGGTCAATTTCATGGCGGTATTAAACAAAAGTAGAATAAGAAAGGCAAAATTCATTTTATACATACATGCATATATGTGAGTTTTACATATATGTGTGTAAGGACCCCTAGTTTTGCACCAGTTACATGACTGTTACGTCATTAAGAGAAAAACAGTGAGACTATTCTTCTCCATGTGCCTTTACATGTGTGTGCATGTATGCAAATGTAAATGTGCACGTAGATGTACAGGAGTCATACAACAGCGTCTTCTCAGTTGTTAGAAGTCGCCGTGTGACAGAGTGGCCTCTCATCTCTGCCACTCAGTGCACTGCACCCCAGGGTGGGCAGTTCCAAGGCGCAGAGCACTGGTGGCGGAAGTGTTTCGGCATCTCTTTCTGGTCGGCCATCTGATGAAGCAGGTGCTGCGGAAGTAAGTGAGCGGGGGATGCTAGCCACGTGCCACTGGGCAAACAGGCCTCGGCCTGGTCCTGCAAAGAGCTGAGCATGGCTGCCCTTTAATGTAAAGGCAAAACAAAATTACACATGCATATGAACGGTACTTGGATAATAGGTCGATTGAAAATAGATCCTTTGGACACTTCCAAATTATGGAATGGAAATGTAATGTCACACTATCAAATATGAAAGCATTCATGCCAGATTCGATTCCTTTACGGTGATGCGGTCTACAACTTTAGATCTAGAATTAAAAGCACAATAGCAACGGCCACGGATGCGCACAGCCCACACGTGGGCAGAGGACCACAGCGGAAGGCTCGCAGCTCACAGTGGCCCATGCCTAGCTGGGCTCCTCCCGGCCATGAGGGGGCCTTTGGTACGGTGGAGTGGAGGCCTCAGCAGTGCGTGCAGAGGCACTCGTAGTGCAAGGGAAAGGGACCCAGGGTCCGTGTACGCTCCTGGTGCCTGCCTGGGCTCGCTGCTCTCTGCATCCTCAGTGTCCTCATCCCCACTCCTGCCCTTCACAATTATTCAAGGACGAATGCATTGTCCCAGGTATACTGGAGACAGCAACATCACACAGGGAGAACTTTGCAAAAATGAGGCCAAGTCCAAGCTTTCTGTCCCCACAGCAAGCTCGCCTCAAGCTTTCTAGTAGCAAAACAATGAAAGTGGAAGTAACAACCAGTGACTTTTGTATTGGCATCACCACAGGTGATGGATCACAAGTCTGAACTCTTGGTGTTGGAATGGAGGGTGACATCAGAGCGGCTTAGGAATGTTCAAGCAGGGTCCTGCCTTAGAGCAGGGGCCTGGGAGTGCCCAGGTGAAGCTGCGGGAAACAGACTCGGAGCAGTCCTTACAGTAGAGGTGGGCCGGGAACACAGAACTTAGGGACTGGAGCACAACCTGCTCTCATGGAGAGTCCTCCGCGATGGCATTTGAGTGCATTGTGGGTCTTATTTATTTATTTAGAATTGAAGGCTAAATATTTTGGGTGGAAAAATGAAATGCCGCTAGGGTCTCTTCTGGACACGTCCAGCACATGGCTCGGAAGACCAGTGTCCACGAGCATATTTACAGCACCATGTACGTCATCTTGAAATAAAAATGCACAATGCGTCTCCAAGCACTCAGCAGACACAGCTTCTTCCCATGTGTTCTCAGTTGGTGGCTCTGCACGGCACAGCAACACCGCATGAGGTCCTCCAGTGCATTGGGAAATGGGGACGGCTCCCTGCGCGTGACCAGGCCGGCGCTGTGCTTGCAGGGGCTCCTGGGGCTCGAGGAGGAGCTCTGCCGTCCCTGTCGCCCTCACCAAGGTGGCTGCCACACTCTCTTCTGCCGTCACCTCATTTCCTGCGCGCACCAATGCAGATCAGTCAGGTCAGGCTAGATGATGCAGGAGAAAAGCGGCTCTGAATCTCGGTGGCAGAGAGCAGCCCAGATTTCCTTTTGCCTCCTGTTTCATGTCTTTCTCATACCCCGAAGGATTCTGCTCACCGGTCTCTTGGCGCCTGTCGGAGGGGTCAGGCACCATCCTGAAGAGCTACCATCTTCAAGCTCCAGGGAGAGAACTCCTTGAACCTCACTGGCTAGAACCTGTGCTGCCTGCCTGGCACCACAGCGGGCTGTCACGTGTGCCCTCAGCCTGAGACCCAGAAGTATAGAGCAGCACTACTTGGTGGCAATTCTGCATTTTGCATGAGTAATTTTACCCAGCTCAAGGCCTAGAAAGATTTTTGTAACCCTGACATCAGGGGCGCGAAAGAGTCCTTATGGTCGGGACAAGGAACGGTGCCCACACGGAGCAGAGCCGTGATGGAGAGCCAGATGGCCCCGACCATGTCCTCCAGGGAACGTGGTGGCCAGATCCCTTATTAGGTAAGATAATGATCTAATTAGAGCTGGAACAGGGACATCTGTGATGCCTAATCAATGCCTCGAGGACGTGCGCGAACAGGCATTGATTTCCAGGGGGAAGCCACCAGTTCGGAGCTCGTGCCCACCCTCCCGGGTCTCTGGCGGACCAGCTGCATCAGAGGCGGTTCCACATGTGCCAGCTTTTTGCTGGGAGCAGTAATTGGAGACGGGGGAGCTGCGCTGTGTGGGCGGAGGCGGCCACAGCCTTGCAGCCCATGTTGCAGACATGAGCATGGTTTGGGGAGAAAAGGGCGGGCTCTTGAGGGGTGGGGGGTGGGCTGCATGCTTGTGTCTTGGAGGCTCTGCGACTCTCTGTTTCTTCATTGTTTGAAATAAATTGTGGGTCTGGGGAGAAACATGAGGGCGATCTCCCAGATTAAATTAGGTGTGCGCCAGATGGCCCTGGATTTGCTGACTCGGTCTGCTAAGGAACTCCTGTCCTAGTGTGCATTTGCAAGCTGTCCTAGCTTGGGGGCGGTCGTGGCCAGGGGCTGACAGGCTGTCATAGGGGCAAGACTGGTAAAGGCTTCCTGTACCCATACAAAGCTCCTCGCAGCCAGCTTCACTGATCCAGACAGAAGGAACAGGAGGACAAAGGCCAGCCCACGGCGTGAGTACCTGTGAGCTCGGCATGACCCGGAAGCTCACCCTCTTTGCTTTGGGGACAGGGAGGGCAGGGTGCAGTGACCTTATGGGAAATAGCAAATGACACTAGCGGAATTGGATGGGCTTGGAGACACGTAATGGCTAGGGCAAAGGCTTCTGGGAAAACGACTTCTGGAACTTAGGATGGGAGGGAGGAGGCAAAGAGGCACGGCGTGTGGCAAAGCCTTGTGGAGACCTGAGTCTTGGCTTCTGAGGTGCCGAGCTGTTGCAGGGGATTCGGAAAGGCCCTGGGGCAGTGCTTTCTTCCTCGGTGGCCTGTGCCAGAGCTGTGGAGGCGCTCCTGGAGGGAAGACATGTCTGTCCTGGTTCCTGTAGGATCAAGGAGCAGCCCGTGGGGAGCTGTGTCCCGGCGAGACGGCCCCGGGGCTCTCCACTCTCGTGATGGCCCTGGGGCAGATGGCAGGAGAGAAGGTTCTGTTTCTCCTTTTGCCTCATGTGTAACAGAATTTACAGAAGCCGCCCAAGGTGACCACTGCCATGCTCTCGTCAGGCCGCTCCCCTACCGGCAGAACAGGGTCCCCTCTGGTGCCTGCTGAGGCTCAGGCCTGTTGAACGGCCCGCTCTCCTGGATGCGGCGGAGCTTCGAACTTCCCGAGGCTTTACAGAGGATGATAGTGATGTCGATAAGGGACGGAAGGTCGACACAGGAAGGCAAAGGCCTAGTGCTTACCCTGTCTCCTGAGTGGACGAACACACACGCACACGCACACACACACACACACACACACACACACACACAGACACACAACGTGCACACACACAGTCATGGGAGAACAGGGATGAGGGTAGAGGCTGGTGGCAGAGGGAGAAGGGGGCACAGGCAGGCGGATGATCAGTGCTTCCTGTGTGAAGTGTGCTGCGCTACCACATCGAACCCCACTCATGTCCGCAGCGAAAGGAAAAGAGTATTTATTATTATTATTATTATTTTTATTATTGTGGCCAGCTCAGCCTGCCTGGGGGTGGCGCTGGCACAGCGTGTGGTGCTGGTGATCCAACTGCGGTCCCTGCGGTTACCTAAGCTTTCCTAAGCAGGCGCTATAGGCCACAGAACCATCTCACTGGCCCGCAAAGGGTACTTTTTGAAATGCAAACAGACAGTCAAATGGGTGCGTCTCAGTTACTTTTCTCTCAGCTGGGACAAAATACTGACGCCCCAAATTAAGGAAGGAAAGGTTTCTTTGGCTCACGGTGAGTGCAGGGTTCAGGCTAGACTCAGCTGCCTCGGGTGCTGCGAGGGGCACAGGGCAGCGGGCAGCCCTGTAGGGCGCTGGAGAACGGCGAAGAGCAGAGGAAGGAGCAGCAGCTGCGGCGTCTAGTGAGACTCCCTGCCTTCCTTCCATGCTGACTGGGAAGACCGGGGCTTCTTCAAGGGAGCCGGCCGGTGGCTGCTGCGAAGATCAGAGCTCCTTGGAAGCGGCACGGTTGCAAAGACCTAGATTCTCTGAGGAAGTGGCGCAGTGACGCTCAAAACGCCGAACAAGCGGGGCTCACAGAAGCCCTCCTCCACCTCTACTTGCCAAGCCACTCTAGGGCGGGACCCCCCGTGCCAGGGCGTGGAATCTCTGAGTCCATCCAGCCAAGCTTCTGCATCTCCAGTCGACAGACACAACGTATCAACCACCGCAAGGTAATATGCAAAAATTGAGAATAGGTGTAATTCGAATAATAGTCTTAATTTTGTGACTTTACACAACAAAATTTTATTGCTGTGAATGGTAGAGGTCAGATATACGATGGGTTAGGCATCCCTGGAGGAAGAAAACCAGTAGAAGAAATACATAATGCATAGAATTATGCAGGGGGATGTATTTGATAGCTCCCAGAGCCCATGGCGGCCTCTGTAGCCTGGAGAGCAGAGGACCTAGGAGCTGCTCAGCGCAGGAGCTGCAGTGCAGGAACAACCAGGGACCAAGGACGCAGCCCAGCCCAGGGCTGGAGGTCTGAATCTCCCTGGAGAGTCACGGGTGTGAGTCCACGTGACAGGCCAGAGGAGCTGGGGTGTGAGGTCTGCAGGTGACGGCTGCAGGGAAAGACACAGGGCTCCAACCCAAGAGAGCTTTCCAGAGGCAACCTGATCTCCGGCTCCCCTCCCACCTTCCTTCCATCTGGCCTGCGAGCTCATCGGCTGGTGTGCCCACGTCCTGGGTAGTCTCTCCCTTGGTTTGCTGGCCTACATATCAATCATCTCTGGAAATGTCCACGGACAGACACCTGGGGCGCCACTTAATCTGGCAAGGACTGCAGGCACAATTAGCCAGCAGGGGAGTCACAATCTGAAGTCAAGTGTCGCCAGAGCCACGGGTCTTCTGCACAGGCTAAACACCAGTTTTTCTCTGGCATTTTCCAGGTTCCACGGCTCTGGCATTTTTTGTTTATGATTTTTCCTGTAGGCCCTAGGATAACAGGAAAGTGCTTTGTAACCTGCTTATCATCCATGTCCTTCCGAAGACCCCTGGGATGCTGTCCAGCCCCGCTGCATGACCCAGGGCAAGCTGTCCCCTCTGAAGACCAGCAGTAGTCACGCCTGGGGAGCCCCTGCTGCTGTGGCAGTCCATGGAAGGACACACTCCTGGGACTAGACGTGCGCATCTTCGCCAGGTGGAGGTGGAGGTTGCGCTGCCCTGCATCACGGTGACATGCGAAAAACGAAGGAGCGCAAATAAGCAACGGGCAGGAGAAGCCCTGGACGCACCCCTCCCCGCCTCCGCTTCATCCTTAGTCCGCTTCCTACCTTGTGGGAAGGTTGACTGCATTCATTTGGAGTTTCCTCATGTTTCGCTTGCCGGGTACTAAACACAGAAAAGAAATGGCAAACAGACTGAGCCTCCCTCAGTGGCTGGTGTAAAGCCTTATGCGACCCAGGATGTAGCTCGATAGGAGACGCGTTGCTCAGAAACCACCGTGCGCTGTACGTGTCTGTTATGCAAATATATTCAAGTTTTGACCATCACAGAAGGAGTTTCATAGGTAATTATGGGAGGCTGTGGCTCTGGTTCGCCCTAGCAGCGTTTAATTTTTCCAGCGGGTGCTCATGAGTAGCAGTGGTACACCTAAGAATAGATTCATTCTCTCCACTCGAAGCTCTCATTAGCAAACTCTTGAAAGGCCCGCATTGTCTGTACCCTGCCTAGCGCGGCCGGGCATTGATGAATGCGGCTCATTACCCAGATTAAGCGCCGGCTCTGCGGAGACCCCTCCGTGCGTGGGAATGTGCGGTGCAGCGTGGCAGCCATGCTAGAGACAGCCGGTGGTTTAATCAGTTGACTTACTGGTGCCATGAAGACGCTCGCAAAGGGTCTAGGCACATTGGGGAATGTCACCTATTTGATGGTCGCTAATTATTACTAGAGAACTACTTGGCATCTCGACAGGTGTGGAGAGCCCTTGCAGTTCAAGGCTGTGGAGATATGCTAGCAAAGCACTTATAGCGCGGCGAGCTACGTACGAACACGGACAGCGCCCTCAAAAGGAAAGCGGCAAATTTAACTCTTAGGTTCCACGCTGGCCTCCACTCTGGGAACGTAACCCGAAAGGCTGCATACCTGTTGGCCAGGGAAGGTACAGCGGAAGCGCAGCATGACAGGTGCCCTTCATTGGTCACGGCTTCTCTCCTGAGTCCTCCCGAGAGCCTTCTGAGACTTTCCTTTCCTCATGGACTGCTGAGGGCTCTCTAGAGGAATCTGGCCTAAAATGCAGGGATGATTTATGAGGGATTTAGGAGCTGGACCTATAGGCTTGGGACTGGCGGCTCTAGATGACCATTGGCCTGACCGCAGAGGCAGGAGTCCAGAGCGGCCACTTGTGAGTGGGGAAGACGAAGGACCAGAGCAGCATCACAGTGCAATGCCTGGAAGCTCGCTCAGCCTCTCCAAGCAGAGCCCGCGCTGGACAGTGGAAGGGCCCGCGCTGGACGCCGGAAGCGCCAACACGCAGGGCGGGGGCGAGGCCTGGAGCTGCTCTGCGCCAAGAGCTGAGCTCCATCCTCTCTTCCCTCTCTGTCCCCACCCCGCTTCAAGCCTCTCGGCTCATGCCACGACGCCTGCATGGGCTTTCCCACTCAGCCCGCAGTCACCAGACCACCAGAGGCGGTTCCAGGCAGGTCGACTGGGCCTCTCCCGAGCGACAGTCCCACCTGCGGCTCTGTCCTCGCCTCTTCTTCCTTACTTTCTTGGGGCTAACGATGTTCCGCCACCTCCTTTTTACTGGTGCTGTGACTTCCCCTTCCCGGAAGCACCAGCTATTGCAGGGAAGGACTGGAGCAAAGTCGTCACTCCCAGCCCAGCACGCAGAACGTGCTTTGATGAGCGAAGCCTTCTCCACTTCAGATTCACAGATATTTAAAATGCCAAATAGAAAAGTATGCACCGATGTGGATGAAAGGAGGGTGGCAGCTTCTTGAGAGGACAGAGAGCCCCTGGGCCAGGAACTGGGGCCCGGGTGTGTCTGTCTTTGTGTCCTCATTCTCTCACGTAGAAGAGGAATGTCAGTGTCACTTAGTTGCAGCCATTGATTCAACTTTCTCCAAGGGTTTCAAACCAGCTGTTGACTGGGCTTCGATATTGGGTGTGATGACTGGTTTGGGCAGGGTCCGGCTACCTGTCTGCCTGGGACTCCTGGCTCCTCACTGGCCTCTCCCAGATGGGGCACGAGGCCAATCTGGCGGCCAGCATCTCTCCCAGTGAGCAGAGGAAGACGAGCCGCAGTGCGGGGGCCATGGCCTCTGGCAAAGCACATTACAGCCACACGGCGCTACCACTTACAGCCTTTCAGCCAGAGGAAAAGCACTCAGTCCACTCAGAGTAAGTGGTGGGAGATTAACCATGGCCACGGGGATTAGTGGCAGGAAATCTGCGGTAGATGCTGACCACTGTAGTGATTATGGAATTTGTCAAGAATTTGTCACATCAGAGATTAAAATACTTCTTCTCCTTCAAGCTGCTACTGCAGCATTGGTCTTTGGTCACAGCAGGACCCAAGTGTCTGAGAGCTTCGGCGTTAACTGGCCAAGAATCTCACTGAACCACTGAAGAAGCTGAAAGCAGGACGTCGGGGTGAGCAGAATCTTAGCACCAGTTCACGACATAGGAGATATAAACGCCAGCTCCATGGTCGGAAGATGTCGCTACTCAGGAAAGCCATGGCTGTAAGCGTTGGTCTCTCATTCAGGCATCTACACAGCGAGCTGCTCTCTATGGGGAAGCTTTTCGTGGACTGGTGAATGGTTATAGGACAGCGGACACACTGGAGTAGGAAAACGCCGTGGTTCTCATGAACCAAGGGCTTTGCTGCACGGAGATTGTGTCTCACCGAGTAGCTAGGGCTCCCATTTGGTTTGCACAACAGAGCTGACATTGTGGCTTGCACCTCCTAAAGATGGCG
>PVJA010028594.1:0-27462 GCA_004027025.1 Myocastor coypus | reverse complement strand
CAGCTCGAGCTCCAGTCTGTCTCTCTGTCTCTCTTTATATTACATTCAGGCTCTCCGCCTTAGCTCCCGCCCTAGGCTACACCCATAATCCCAGAAGTACTTCCACCCATAATCCCATCAGTACTAAAACCCATAATCCCAGGGATCATGGATCAAGTCTCAAACTCTAGAAGTCCCTGCCCAATGCCTACATGAGGCTTTGGGGGGACAACTAGACATAAACCATAACATTACTCTAAACCATTTCCTTAGAGATAATAACACTGAGACAAATGTAAGTTGAGTGAATTTTCCCAAAGTTATACAGATAATTTCTCAAAACTAAGGGCAGGTTCTGCCTCTGTTGACTTTCTTCAGAATTCATTTTCATACCCTGTGCAGTTAATACAGAAAGATAAGGCACATAGAATAGAATGATTTCAAAATCACTAGTTAAATTGAAGTAATGTATTAGAATGTCAGCTGAGAGCTGACAGAAGTTTCAGGGAAGAGTAGACACAGACGCGGGTAGGACCTCAGTAGTTCTGGGAGATAGAGCAGTAGGCAATGCACAAGCAAGAATAGTCTGACCCGTGCCTAGCCGCAAAGATTAATACATACTGAATAATCTTTGTCTTGTATTACTTTCCCTGAATTTACAATCCTGAAAGTTTCCACTTGAACAAACTTACATTTTTCCCATCCAGCTATCCCAGGAAGTTGGGGGAAAGCTCTTAGCCTTTGGACTTCCAAAATGCTTGAGTAGATTACAGTTAGAGCTACCATTCCTTAAGATGGAAGCTGGGGCTAATCCTCCAAAGGCGATAGTGGCACACTAGAATGAGGCACAGATGCAGGTCGTCAGTCCAATTTAGAAATTTCCCCTAGAAAAAGTGTTAGAAGAAATAATAAAAATGGCTTTCATGTCATTGGAGGTCAAAAGATCAATGCCATAAAGATGAAGAAAGTAGCTTCCCATGAACCAATAGTCTATATTGGGTGGTTCTGCTTTGAACTCCTTCTGAAATTCCTTTCTTTGGAGTGATGGGTGTGGTGTGGAAAGAATCTACGTGAGTAGAAGCAGGTAAACGCAATGCGTAAGTCAAATTTCCCTGTGTACTTTTGTCCCTAACAGTATTAAAATGTTTCACTTTAGCTACGAGCAAATTTTACTGAGCCCTCTGTCACACACATACACAATACACACACACACACACACACACACACACACACACAGAATACATTGCACATACTACAATGACCAAAAAAGTAAGCTGATAACACATCACTCTCACTGTAATGAGGTAAACCATGAATTCAAACACGTTATGAGTTGTTTTCATTCCTTTTTGGAAAGAGAGTTCACATCAAGATTATGTTCACTTCATTATAGTAGAATGAATCTCTCTTATCTTTGATAATTACAATTTCAAGGTTTGTGGGGTTTATTTCCAATATGGTGTGTTGTGTGTGAGGGTGTGCATCCAGGCATTTTAAAAGCAATTAAGCAGTTTAATGAAAAAAGAGAAAGAGGGAATTGTTATCTTTCATAAGACACTCCTGATTACTTTTTCTAAGTTTAGTCAAATCAATATGCTACTAAACACATGTTTATAAGTTCCTGTTTTGACATAAAAAATGGCACTCAGGGGAGGCCATACACACCCACACTGGGAGGTTCCAGACGCAGCTGCTAAGAAGCAGTTCCTTAACTGCCTAGTGTTAGTACCCTAAGCGATTCTACAGAGGCTTCTTTGTGCACCAGTCAGCTGCACTCCTCAGAGAGCAGGCGGCAGCCAGTGCTCTGACAGCACAAGGGACTTGTCACCTCAGTGGTGTGGCTTTCCAGCAACGTAAGGTGCTCTGTGTGCACACTCTCTTCTTCACTCTTTGCTCCACTTTGGGTCTTCCATTATTTGAAGTTGACCAGGTTTCTTTCTGCTCAACTCCAGAGATAGTATCAGGGAATGAACACAGCTCTATGGAAACGTAGATGTGTAACACAACTACCATATCCACAGAGAAGTGCTTTCTACAGGGATAGGATACTAAACCCAAAGTCTAAATATTTAGCCTAAAGTGAATGCTAGTCCTGATAATTTCTTCATTGGATTTCATTTTTATTCTCCACCACTGAAAATATCAACATTACTAAAAGTACAATATTGGCTATCTTCTATATTTTTGGGGTTTAGTCATCCGGAAGATGTTTCTAGAAGAAATTCCAGAAGCCATACAAAGCAATCCAAAGCAGAAAATGCACTGGGGAAACATGCCCAAGGAACATATTTACATTTGCTGAAAGGACCTTGAATTTTTTAAACTTTTGCACATCATATGAGCAACTGCTCAACTGAACTGAACAGAGACCCAACTGTGCAGTATACTTGAAAGCATCACCGCCACTGTTTCAATGTCTGTTTTAAAATCAACTCTCCCAAAGTATTTCTTCTATATTTCTCCAAATCTATGTGTCCACAACTTATTCCTTAACTTATGAAGTCTTCATTCCTCAGATATTCAAGTGAAAAATCTCAAATCTAAAAAATCATCAGGAAAAAACTGAGACTCCATCTCTCCACCAATCAAGGTCACTGTATTTCACCAGCTCGACCTTGTTAGAACTTTTCTCTCTTTCTCCATCTGTCAATTTACTTCTCTAACTCAGGTCCCACACATTTCCTGTATTCGCATAATGCCCCACCTCACGCTCAGCAGTGACATCCACCTCTGTCCCTCCAGAGTGCTGCGTTTCTCCCATGCTGCTTTATCAGAGGGAACTTTGCTAAAACACAGAAGCAGACCTGTCCTTCCCAGCACCAGAGTCCCAGACCCGTACTCATGTCTCTTCACTCTCCAGCCCCGGATGCTATCCCACTGTCACAAGCTGCCTGGCCATGCACCAAACACACAGCGCCTCACTCCACTGTCTCCTTCTTCTGTTCTGAATGGTCTACATGTTTTTGGTTCTCCCTGGCTATTGCCCTATAGCAAGAAGAGTCTCACCAGCAAAGAAAATTTTAAACAGGGAAAAATATAAAGTTATTGACTAGGATGAGGTATTTAAATGACTTACGGATTCCCTAAAGAGGAAAAGTGAGTGCAAAAGAAGATAGGAGTGGCAGCTCTGAGGGGGCAGTACCATGCCTGGCACTGAGGTGCAGCTTGCACATAAGACCCACCTCCTCCCAAGGCTGAGATCTAGGCATTGGTGGAGAAAGGGCAGCTGTGGGCCAGAGGCAGCAGAGGAGTAACGGATACCAAGCTCTGTGGGAATTTGCTGGTAACCGTTCATGAAGGCATGTCACAAAGACACTCTGTTATGACGCTACTGCTGCTGGGGCCAGCTGCTAGATTCACGTGCTGCTGGCTGCCATGAACCTCAGGAGACAAGAGTTAGAGAAACCTGGAGTTAGAGAAGCCTGGAGAGCAGGTTGTCGGTGTCCATCACAGAAATGGGAAGCAAAATCTTTTTTCTCCTGCAGTATTTCTCCAGTATCCATTAGCGGCAACACTTAATGCTTTTCTAGCTAGCAATGGAAAATGAAGTAAGAAAACTCAGAGATTGTATCTTTACATGCTCTACTTTCTTCTATAGTTTCTTCTATTTTTTATGTTTTTATTTCTTTTTTATGTTTTTTATTTTTTTTTATTTATTTATTACTTTTAACAAGAAATAACAATGTAACTGTTTCAAAACATGTTAGTAGTGGATTCCCAATAATTGATACAATGCATATTGCTGTCCTCCTAGTAGTTATACAGAGTACAGGGTGTAGATGTAATAATTTTTCTAATCATATTGGTACAAAAAATTTCTTCTCATTAAACTAAGAGAAAGCAGCTGTATATATAGTCCAGTGTTTCACAATTTCAGTGGGTTATTGGCAAAACTGGCAATGTTGGAAGCGGTTGACTTGAGCCTTTTACATCTCAGCATACTAATCTAACTTTACATTTTATGCCTCATGGTTAAACTTTTCGGCTGGATGGTTAAGGGCAAGTTAAAACAAGACCTGCATAACAAAACATGTAACTTTTGTATCTCCCAAGTTCAGTCAAATCTCCTCAGGATTTACTTTGAAACCATGTACAGTGCTTTGTTGTCAGTGTCAGCCATCTGGGTGAGTCATGGCCACTACTTGACCAGTATGCTGAGAGGCAGAGAGCTCTGGCTCATCATTTTTTATTTGTGAGTTTTCTTCCCCAGCTTTGTTATTTATCTTCATTAAGGCTTTCTGTAGTGAAATAAGTGAGGCACATCCACTGAAGCTTAAATACAGGAGATGAGCTAGGTTTTACAAACTACTGAAGGTAGAGCCTGGAAAGTCATAAAGACTATGTTAGTCAGTTCTCTCCCTCCCTTTACTCCTCCTTCTGTCCTTCCCCCCTCTCTTCTGCTTTTTGCATCTACACTCCCTACATATCCTCTGCTCTTCTCTTTGTACCTCCCAGCCAGAGAAGCAGAAAGTCATCTGACCATCTCAGATCAAGATGTCAGTTCAGATTTCAACAAAACGACCGAAATGCCTGACATCCCCACCCCCCAACTACCACCCTAGTATTGTGATTCAACTAATGGAATCAACAGGGAATCAGGTTAACACAAGACTGCACCCTAAGTCAGAAAGTTCAATATTTACTACTCCACATTTGAAATACTGTATGGCTTCCTGCACTGTATGACTCCCTTTGCCTAAATCTACAAGACAAAGTTGATTACACTTAGATTCGTGTCTCCATTGCAGAACTCAATCCACTTTGCCAATTATTCATTTTTGCTCATATCTATCATTTCTAGCCATCCCATTGTGACTACCAAAGAATTTAGGACAAAATCATTAGACACCATAAATGACAAAATATAAAATAGTAGAGGATTTAAGCAAAATGTCATCTTTCTTGATCCTAGTTTCCGGGGCCTCAGAACAACTGTGGTGCCCTCATATACTTTTTCAACAATTATTTGTTGAGCATACATTTTGTTTCAGAGCAGGCACAACCAACCCGAAGCTCTAGCCCCACGATATCTTAAACTTTTAACATTATTGTGATTTCTGGTGATACCGGGAGATGGGAGGCGCTTGACTGTGGACTGCATGGATGGCAAGGGGAGGGTGGAGTGCACCTGCCCCAGATAGTCAGGGGAATGGAAACCAGCCTAGGCTAGGCAGTACTTGCGTTTGTGCATGTTGGTGAGTAAACTCCATCACTTGCCCTTAATAACATTCCAACCTGTCTGCACACATGCATGCTGGGGAGGACAAGCCCTTGCTGGTATTAAGCAGACATATGAAGGTTTCTGATTGCATTATTAAACTCAAAATTATTTTAGAAAATAATTTAATAATTTAAACTATAAAAATGAAGGAGGATTTGTCACTGATATGCATTGAGTAGATTCCATATTTTGTTGGCTTTCCAAGGCAATTAATTCTTCCTCACCCAGTAAGGCCATAGCAAGCTAAAATGTCCGAATGCCCATGATCTACAGCCTTGAGGGGAGACACTCTCTACACAGCAGTGAGCAAAGCAGAATGCCCGGGTCAAGTTCACTCTCCGCTGTGAAATGTAGCCAATCAAATACATATAGTTATGAATTACCATTAATATATCAAGAAAACACAGAATATAGTGTCAGTATAATGAGGGACCCCAACTTAAACTTAATGGCCAGAGAAGCCCAACCCTGACTAATAATGTCACATGTAATATAAAGAATGGCCAGAAATCCTCAGGCAAACTGTGGTGAGAGAAAGGAGCGCAGCCTAGGGGGAGATTTTGCCAAGAAAAAGAATATGTGTGAAGACTCCAGGTGGGAAGGAACCCCGAGTCCCAATAATAACGTAAGGTCAGTATGTCTGCCAAACAATAAGCAATCAGAGGAGGCAAGCAGAAATTTGCTGGACAGACCTGCCAAAATCAGCCTTTCCAAGACAACTACGGGCTGGTTACTTATTTCTGTGAATTGTAGGTGTGTTACCAGATCAAACAGGCCAGAGTCACGACTCATTTTGAGTTTTTCAAAGTAGACTCTGAGCTCAGATTGAAAAATGGATTGGAAATTGAAGATGGTATAAAAATGAAGACCAAGTGTGGGAATTTATGTAAAGGATGCGGCACATCCATGTAGACTCTGCAGAGGGTTTGTATATGCAGCATTTCTCCCTCTACCTTCTCCTTGAGGATGCCTGGTGCTCTCAGTGACTTTTGCTTCTCTTTTGTGGCTGAATTAGATTCTTCCTCTTGACATTCATTACTATGGTGCCCCACCACACATCCAACACCACCCCCACCCCTGTGAAAACCTTATATGCTCACAAGTTGGGTTCTTAGGATGAATCAGAGGTGCATGATACTGGATTGGTCCACTGATGGGCTCATAGCTGTATGTGGTATTGGGAGGTAGAGACGGCTGGGTCACCATGAACACAGCCCGGGTCTCTCCTTCTCATTCGCTCTCTGCTTCCCACTGCCATACCATGAGCTGTTTCTCCTCAGCCGTGCTCTCCCTCCACGCTTCCTTGCCTTGGAGTCAACCGACTGTGGACTTGAAGCTCTAAAATCGACCTCTGCTCCTTGAAGCTACAAGTGTCAGGCACTGCATCTCTTTCTTCTCTCTCCCATCTGATCCTAAGCCAATCCTCTTCCCTTCTAAATAACAGATCTTGTAGCTCTCTGTCACTGGAATTTCAGTGAGATGCCATGTAATCAAAAGTTGCATTCTCTGTTCCTATATTCTTAGGAGTATGACAGAGCTTGAGTTTTGCTGACTGGACAGAAATCTTCTCATGAACCTTGATAAAATCTGGATTTCTTATGTTCTAGAAATCTCCAATCACCAGCCCTGTCATGAACTGTAAGTATATTTCAAGCAGATCTTCCAGATAATACTGATGATTATCCGTGTTGAAGAAGCTTTCCTTATTAAAATATTGTCAAATTCACATCATAACTAACTAGTTCCAAAAATTATCAAACATCTCTTAGGTTCTTCAGAGGCTGCTTATGAAGCATGCTGCCAATGCAGATACAGGAATCACAGATCCAGTCATTTTCAATGGTTTATCTAAGGCCAGCAAACATGTCCAGCAGTGACTACAGGTCCCTGTTTATATATCTGTCCTCAGTGAAAACAGCTGCCTTTTAGACTTAGAGTTATATTTTGGATGGTTTTTTTTTTATTTCCTGCAACTACATTTTACTAACACAATAACACCAGTTCTACATCATCCTAGTGGTAGCAATTAACATTTTGATTCTGTTTCATGTTAGGAAAAAAGGTAGCCCAGTTTCTTATTACTCAGTCTCTTATAAGGATAGCAGATCTGGTCACTGGGAGGAATGGAGGATACGGGTGTCTGAGAGCTGCCTATGAGCAAAAAACAAGAGCAAATTCAAAACCTCGGAGCCCCCAAATCTCCAGTCTTCTGTTTTCCTCCCAGAGCCGTGCTACCTCCCACGCGGCACATGTTGTAAACTTTATGTGGCCCATCTGGTAAGCAGTTTGGTTTCCAAATATGCAGAGCTCTGGCACTTTTGGACTGGGAACCAGAACTAAATGTGACATGGGCTTTTACCTTTTTAATAATTTTCAATTGCAAGACATCTGGTGTCGGAAGGGTCTGGGTAAAGGAGGAAATACAGAGACAGCGCGACAACTGAAACATGATAAGCTTCGCGGGCGCGCGCTGAGCCTCCACCACGGTGACAGCGGCAACAATGCTAAGGGCATATTGAGTTTTCAGGTTTGTTTGTGGGCTGAATGTGGGCACAGCTTGGCATTTAAAATGAGGCAGCTTCAGACGAGGGTGTTTTCTCACAGCTAATGCAGAGACCAGAGATGATAATTATGCTGCTGAGGCGACAGAGGATCTTTACAACTGATCCTCTATTAAACTGGCAAAGTGAGAGGCTGATGTCTGCAGCACTAACAAGCTGGCAGGGAGCTAGCAGCCAGCCCCTCCCTCGGAAGTTGCATCTGTGAACCTGCAGCGTGATCCGGGATGTTGTTTCCCCACACAGGTTGTACCTGGAGTGTAATCAAGGGACAGGGACCAAGCGGAGAAACTGCATCTTCCCTGTTATGGAAAATCCCTGACATTGGATGGTGAGCACTGACACTGCTGTCATCCTAAGGAGAAGTACTCATGTGGCAATGTCGACAGCAAAGTGACCATTTCCCAGCACTCATTTGTCCACCTGCCATAAAAGTCACAGAGCAAGGACAGTTTCTAACCCTGATTCTTTTTAGAAAAGCCTGTTGTTTCTTTTCACAGAGGCTAAGAAAACTGTATCTTTGCTGCTGGTGGCCAACAGAGCGTGGCATATCCCCCTGCCTTAGTTCTGCGGCAGACTCCTGACATTGTTGGCTGCAGAGAGCAGTAGGAAAAAAGGAAGGCTCAGGATGAAAAGGAGGAACACCAGCTAGCTGACGGGAATCTTGACTCTGAACCTTCAAGTGATTCCAGGGTCACCCTGGACATCATTCAACTAGTAACTAAGATGTACAGCCATGCATTGAGGTTAATGTACCGCGGGCTTCTCTCGCTGTTTATACTCCTCATGGTGCCTCTTTGGACATATTTCTACAGCATAATAAACAGATTCTAGGCCATCCTCACTGGTGGTCATGGACTGGGATACTTGGGAACCTGAGCAGGCCAGGTTTCTTCCAAGCACTCAGCTCACCGTGGTGGTAAACACTCCCCAAGCAGCAGCCAATAATGCTTAACTCTGTGGTCCTTGGACACGTGGGGCTGGTTCCAAGCTCCTTGCATGTTTAACATTTAAATTTCTAAACAGGAAGTAGCTACTGGTAGTTCTGTTTCACAAACAATGGGACAAAGGCCCAAGAGAGTTGACTATTTTTTAAATAGTGCACACATGGAGCAGGGTGGTTGGCATGTGGTAGGACTTGGAAGCCCTGGTGGCCCAGCCCCCACTCCATGCCCCTAGGTGGGACGCAGCTAACAGACCTCCTGAGTCCCATTATGCCATGCTGTGACATCTCAATTACCAAGAAGTATAGGACAGGCAAAGAAGGTTGTAATTATCTGCTTTTTCATGTTATTGTCCTGAAATTCATTTTTAATACATTGAAGTGATCGGCAAAGGCTCAGAAAATAACATCCTTCTAACTTCTCTTTCTCAATCCACACTGTACTCCTACCCTACACAAGGGTTCATTCCTTTCTCTGCTTGAAGAAACAGACACAAAGAAAAACACCAGTGCTGTAGAAGACACCAGCAAAGAGCTGTGAGATTCTTCCCTCTATGGAAATTTCCATCATTACCTGGTTCACCTAGCAACTCCTATTTGTCCAAGTGTGCTCCCAGTGGAAGCTCTTCTCACCAGTGCATCTCAGTCACCTTCTACTGCCCTCTGTACACAGACACTTGATAGTCATTATCTTTTTAGAAGACTGCTACTTAATTCCTTTGAGATCTCTCTTCCCAGGCTATAAATTCCTGGAGAAGAAAGACCAGGTCTTTTACTTATTTGATGCACCTAGTTCTGCACATTATACTAGATGCTTAACACATACACCCTGTAAAACTTAATAAACACAATGCAAAGCATTCAGTTTATAGAGCAAGAAAGTGCTGTGGGGGTGGAACTGACTGCTGACTTCACATAATTATACAACTGCTAAGTGGAGCAGCTGACCTCAAGTAAGCTACAGGTCACATTCGGAATGTGAGTTGGCCTCCATAGCTTCCACCAAACCCAGCCTTCTCGGTCCCTAGAATGATTGCCTCACACTGCTGGTGGTCTCCTGAGAATCTAATAGTGACCATCTATAACACCGATTTAGCTTCAGATGTACCTGTATGTACTTTGCTTCTCCCTACCCACACGGATAATTAATTTATGGTTAGGATGGTACCCTATCGCCTCTTTTCTCTTCATAATGCTTGAGTGTTTGAGCTTAGGAAAATTAGCAGTTGGTCAGTTATCCACTATTACTCCCCCATCATCCCCTGGTAAGTGCCTTCCCAAGCACACCCTCAAGAACCAGATTCATCGCAGGCCATTTTCACAGTCTTGTGTATCTGTGTCGCCTTGGGCCTTTCCAACACTCTGATGAACCAGAAGGAGTTGTCACACAACTGAAATGAGTCCATTCTGAGAACAAGCCCAGAGACCAGATCTTTTCCTTTAAGTCTCTATGGGTCTGAAAAGATAATTGTCTTGATAAAGATCTCTCACATACACTCTCTCTCTCTCCCTCTCTGTCTCCCTCTGCCTTTCTTTCTCTTCCCCTCCCCCTCTATGTGTCTCCCTATATTTTTGTTCTGTTAATTACAATGACTCCCTTAGAGTATCTTGACCAAGGGTGTCTGGAATTCCAGGCAGATTCCATTCTGCCAGGGGCCAGGTACACAAAGCAAATCAGCTGCTCTTACCTCTCATGCTTCGTCTTATTGCCTCTCCCCCTCCACAAACACACAAATTGTCTTTCTTCTGTAGAGCTTCTTTCTCATTCTTCCTCTTCTCCAGATCTGTTGTCTTTGTCCCTCTGTGTATACACACAATAGCTATTGCCTTTTAGTTCCCAAGTGTACTCACTCAAGCTAGCCAATATTTCCAAAATCTAATTCCAAGATCCTGAAAGATCCAATATAATTGCGTCAACTTGAGTCAGATGCCTTTCCATGGTTCAGTTGATCATGACTCAGGAGTCATGGCCATGTGGAATAGACACAAGTTGGTACCATTGGCTGCGACCTCTGCTAGACACCAGGGAGAAATAACAAGAAGATAAACTTAATCATCAAAAACTTAATAACAGGCTGTAGAGTTAAAGTTAAAACTGTATGCCACCTCTTTAACTTCTAATGGGGGTTTATTCCCACAAACTCACTGTAAATTGAAAATATCATAGGTTGAAAATGGATTTAATATAACTCAACTGCCACACATCCTAGCTTAGCAGCATGGAACACTGCAACACCTCAGGTGTATTTTCTTGTGGTCACTCAAGACCTGCAACTTGCTGCCACTGCCCAGAGTGGCAAGAGAGTATAGCATCTTATAATGCCAGCCCTGATACAATCAATGTAAAGAAATTTTAAGTGAACTTTCTACCAAATGTCTATTGCTTTCAAGCTATTTAGAAAAGAACTTGTGTTTCAGACAAAGAGAACTTTCTCCTGAATGTTTAATACCTTCAAACTATTTAGAAAAAGATTGTGTGTCAGACTATTTTAAGCTGGGCATCATTATTTTTTTCATGGCCCAGCTTTTCTTTCCTATAATCGAGAAATCATAAAGTAACAACATTATTTGCTCAGAAAAATGGAGCAAAAGACTTTCATGTGCTCTCTTGATAGTTGACTATCACCAATACCTCAAAAAGTTTACTGGTGCCTTCTCTTCTGCCCAAAACTACTGCATCCACTGAGGATGCAGAATATAGGAAAGTGATGTGAGTCTGGGTCATGCTAGAGAGTCATCCCTAGATTCTAGTGACCTACAGGGATCACACCAATGTCTGCGCAGCCAGTGAGCGACAGGAGTTAAGAGAAGTCCTCTTCTTTTTTTGCAGGAAACATGCCCCATATTCCCTTCAGTACTTCCTAATCACGCCAGTCAGAACTATTCCTAAAGCCACCGGAAGATGCAAAAGAGGCAACAATAATGGTGTGTCAGGCTAGGGATCAGGAGTCTATTTTCCTATAAAAAAGAAAATTAATTTTATAAATTTTGTTTGCTAGTCGCAGCCACAAATCCAGTTCTTGTCCTTAATCTATTAACTTGGCCATTGCTTTTCATCTGAGTGGCAATCATTCCTGCCTCTTTTTAAATGTTTTACTCCCTTGAATACTATGATAGTGAACTATGGTAACACTGGCTTTTGACTAGTTTTTATTTCACTTTTCTCAATTTCCTCCTGCTCTCTAAATATTGTTATACATCAACAATAGTGTTATGCATTGTTGTATATTATATTATTATTGTTGCATATGTTGTTGTATATTAATGATTCTGTCTTTTCTTTTACTGTATTCTTATCCACTCTACCTTTAAACACTCAAACTTTCTGACAGTTTTCTAGATAAATCAGCATTTTTTTCTCTCTCTCTCTTTCTCATTCCAGAAATTTATTTTATACCAGTTGCCCATCATTTGTAATTAACTTCCACCAACTAAAAAGCCAACATCTCAAAAAAAAAAAAAAAAAAAAAATCCTATTGTGAGGGTTGGCCATATAGCTCATAGCTCAGCACACCAAAACACCTGCTTAGGCAGAGCACAATGGCCAAGGTTCAATCCTGGCATACCATGCTGGACTGGCTCCTGGGATGCACTGAGATAGTGATTGAGATTGGGTGTGGTGGTGCGTGCCTGAAATCCCAGCACTTGGGAGGGTGAAAACAGGATAATCACTATGAATCCAAGCTGTGTAGTGAGACCCTGTAGACCTTGTACTTAAAAAAAGGAAAAGAAAAATACATCTATTGTGTTCCAAGGAAACAACTCATCCAAAGTACAGTGCAGAAAACTTTCAACAGAGAAACTCTTATTTCTCACATCAGGGAAAATAAATCCTTCCATGCCTCTCTTACCCCTTCAAATTGTTGATAAGACTCTTGAATATAGAAGTTAATTCCCTTGAAAGAAAAAAAAAAAAAAAAACTTGTTCAATGCGTGTATTTCCTGTTGGTATAGTAGATCTTGTAGACACAGAAAAATCTCTCTCTCCCTATAGCACTCTCATCTCCATCAGCATACAACACCTGCAATAGGGAGGATGACAAATGGACTAGCAAATCAATAAATAAAGGTATTTGTTTACCTCCTGCAAAGATTGAATGAGGTGAAAGTACTTTGGATCTCATTGCACACCCTGGATTCTTAGAAAAAGAAAGATTTTGGTCCTCACTGGTGTTAGTCAACCCCTGTCATTATAAGATCCCAGTCCATAGGCCAAATAATTTTCAAAGAGAAGTAAATACCATATACCGCAGAAGACTGTCTATCTAGGAACATGTAACATAAATCAAATTATACACAGAAAAGCGTATGATAACCACAAAATAAGAATGAAAATGAACATTCATATGATGTAGGGTTTCCTATATTTGGACTCAGATAAGGTAAATCCCTGCCTTAATAATAGCAAGGATAATGGCAGGGTTGTAATGGTTAAACATTAACTTGCACTTCCCTCTGTGAGGAACAATAAATTTAAATTTGAGTTTCAGCTCCGCGTGACCTTGAGCAGCTTCCTTTCCTCCCTGCCTTTTGCTTCCTCGCATGAAAAATTAAATAGGAACACTAGCACCTACCTTTGGGGACTACGGTGAGGATTGATAAAATAATTATGTAAGGTTTCCAAGCATGATTTATCTGGTTGCTTTAATTAACATTTTTAGATATGTCAAGTTTTGTCATAGTCCTACTCATTAGGGAACTCATTTTAATATCTTTATTCTGATGCATTATGTGTTGATTTAATACTTTATCCTAGAGATTGTGGTTGTCTACAGCTTGGTGTCTGCAGGCTTCAACATCAGTTTATCGCACAGAACAACAGAGACAAAATATGTATCAATAGTGTCTCTAGGGCTGGAGAGAGAGCTCGGTGGCATAAGCGCCTGCCTGGCAAGCTCAAGGTTGGCACCTCATACTGTGCCAGCTCCAGAACTCCAGTGTACCTTGGCTATGCCGGTGTAATCCCAGCACTGAGAGACAAGAGGATCACTGCAAGTCTGAACTATGTAGCGAGACCCTGTATCAAACAACAGAAAAAACAAGGTAGAATTTATAAAAATAGAAGTGATTTACATCTTCTGATTCCTATTTGATCCCAAGAGGAAAAACTCCAGCTACCTAGAAAGCTTTGCCAAAACACATAAATATCAGGAGCAGACTGCCACATTCACCTCCACTTCCCAGCTACTGCAAAGTTCCTTTCAGTCTCTTATTCTGCATCCCTTTACACATGGGCTTTATTTTTCTCTGTATCAAAAATCAGGGTCGTCCCAAAAGCAACTCTAAAGAAGCCTCATTCCTCCCTCCACTTCATCTTTCCCAATTTCTTCCACCAGCTTCTCCTGCATCTTCTGCCAATCCTCACCCCTTAGCCCCTACCCTGAGAGCTCACCCATTTATCTGTACAGGTCCCTTGGTGAGCAGAGATTTGAGTCTTCCATCCCACAATCCCAAACCATGAGATGGTTTAGCCAGGATATTATGCTACCTCACTTGTATTATTATTAAGTTGCTGGGTCCTACAACATTGTAATTTCTATTCACTTTTAATTTCTCCTCAAATAACTTCTCTTTCTGTATCCCAAATTTCTGGGAATGATAACAAGCTCTAAAAAAGAAAATCTCCGAGTAGTCATAGGTTTCCTTTCTCCTTTGTCTCTCATAACTGATTTTAATTACTATATATTTTTAATCTGTAGTTTTTCATTTTTTATCTTTTTTTTCAGTTTTTTTTTTTTTTTCCACAGCTACCAAGCAAGGGAGTCATGAATCACTATTGCCTGATTGCTGAAAACCCGTTCTAATGTTTCTCCTTGTTCTCTGGTCTTTACCTCCATCTCTACAATTTTTCAATCTACAGAACCTTGTGATTTTAATAGCTATTCAATCCATGAAAAACAAGTTGAACTGACTGAGCACTTCGCTCCCAATCTGTATCATTTCCACCCATTTTTGGCAAACGTGATTAACAAAATCATTTGCTTTTCTAGCTTAGTCTGAAAACAAGGGGCAAGAAGCCAGAATATATACTATTTGAAAACCAGAAGTGAATATCTTAGATTAGAAATGTAAAAACTGCCAATGAAGGCTTTGCTATGGGCTATTTTAATGAGAAAAAAATGATATGTCTGAGAAAGTGTTGGGAGTTATTCATAGTCAATTACAAGTAGCTGCTGCCATGCAGGAGTGAGGGTAATGTTCCTAGTTGCTCTTTGAAGCTACAAGACCAGTAAGCACAGAATGGTGCCTACCTGGTGTCCTTAGGACCCCCACAGAGGACTTGACACATCACTGATACCAAGACATTACTTACTGAAAGGATGTAAAAGGGAGCTCTCTTTCCAAAGTGCAGGATTGGGGGGTGGGGCTCAGGCTGCCTGAAGGGCGGGTCGGGTAAGGCATGTGGGGCTGGGATTGAACTCCAGTCCCCTGTGGCCGACTGCATTTGCCTCAGCAGGTGATTAAACAACTGAACTAAGCTGTAGGCCCCATCTTTCCAAAGTGCAACTCCATTAATCTGTAGAATTTATAAGTGGAATCTTTGTGACATCAGAAGTTATATCTTGCTTTCTCCATACAGCCTGTAGGCTCTGTATACTACTTTGTCCACATAAAACATTCAATGGATGTAAATGGTTGGTTTTTGAATGTTTGCAGAGATAGCCATGTTTATCACCAGAAGATGTTATCATGCAAACTGGAAACACAGAATGGCTATGGGAGAAGTCATCTCCTAACGTATTCTTTCCAACCTAGTCCGAAAAGCTTGAGAAATCCATTTGAGGTCACTTAGAGGAAGCAAATAATCTCTTCAGAGGACTTTCCATCCAGGAGAGAAGTTAAGATGCCTCCTTCCCAACCCTGTGCACACCATCTTCAAACTCCACAATTATGCTTCAGAAGAAAGAAAGTTTTCCTTCTCTTAAAGAGAATACAAAGATCATTAATGAAAAGATATTTGCCAAGCTTGCAGTCAGGTGACAAGGTACTTACTAGGGAATACTTTTGTAGACCTTGCCATACATTGTACGACTAAAATGCTATGCCTTACAGAGAGGCTGGCAACACCCACCTTGTCTTCCAAATACCATTGTTCAGGAAATAAATGATCATGAGCTTGAAAATGCTGGTCCAGATATCAACCAAGATGCACATTAGGTATAATTCTTACTACTTCTCTTGCTGTTGTTGTTTTCTATTTCAAGACTCGTAAAATTGTGAGAAATCTGGAATATCAAAAATCGCTCGAATGCATCTCTCTAAGGTGTGATAACAGAAGTAAAATTTTACTTTGGGCTGCATCATATTCAGATGATTCCAGATGCAAGTTCAAAAGCAACTCAAAGAAGAACAATGTAATTAAGAGCAGTTCAAGGAAGCACAGAAAACTATCAAACAAGACTAATGGCCCTGCATGTGGAAGAATGACAAGGAAAATGAGAGCGTTGGTCATTCCCAATTACATTAAGTGGAAACAATCGATCTTTCTGTTCTAATAATTTAAATATAAGAACCACCAAATAACAAATCCAAATCTTTTAGTATATCCACTTTCACCGGGCATATTTTTTATCTTTATTGCTGTTCTCTCCTGTTATTTTTTTTAACGTTCCACAATTTCACAGTTCCACAGCTGAAGGTTCTCTCCTTCTAGTTCTTGCTTTAAAAACAAACCTCCCTTGCTTGCCCTGTCTTCTCTTTGCGTCCGTTGCTCCACGTTTTCCTACCAGCAGGCATAGTCGATTCTGCTTCTGATCCCCTCCTCACTTCATCCCCCCACCCGGTATGGCTATCAGGTGTTTCTGTTTTATTTCGATTTCTCTTGCGGCGTTCACCTCCCTCTCTTTCCCAGTCCTACCCGTCTGTCCTCCTTTTTTATTATTGGTGAAAGCACGGGTGGGTGGCCTTAAAATGTTGCAAGAACAATTTGTTACTAGGATATTTGAGAGAGGGGGTGAAGCCACCGCAAAAAAAAATCATTTCTTCTGATGGGTACGCCGCTGTGAGTTGCGCGGGGGCAGATGGCTGACTCAGATCGCTAGATGGCAGTGTTCCAGATCTGATTCTAACCGGATCGCTTGGTCCCCTTCCCCTGCTTCCTTAATGTTTATGTCCTATATAGAGATTTTTATTCAGAAATTCATTTGGTTGTGTGCAGCATCTACATATGAAATCTAGGACATGTCACATCAGTTCTCAAAAATAACATAATTTAACACTTAAGGATTTATGACTGCTGATTTGAGCCTGAACTGGGAAGGGAACAGTTTGAGATTTTGCTTTTCATTTATCTCTTTCATAAAAATTAAAAAAAAAAAAAAATTAAAGATATACAAAGGAGAGAATTAAACCCTTCTAGATAAATTGTATCTTCTATATCTCATTGTGTCTCAGTTATATCGCATGTATATATACATATACATGTATACATATGTATGTGTATATATGAATGAAGTTCTAAACATGAGCATAAGCATCCAGTTTATGAAGTGGAATATATTAAGTATTTCATATAAACACCCCTCTCAAGGCTTTCAAATGTTGATTATCGGATTAAGTATATGGATAACCCACAGTGTGTGCTATTGCATATGTAGTTCACACCAGCTCCTTTTTTTTTTTTTTTTTTTTTTTTTTTTTTTTTTTTTTTTTTTTTTTTTTTTTTTTTTTTTTTTTTTTTTTTTTTTCTTTTTGAGACAGGGTCTTGCTGTACAGCTCAGGCTAGCCTTGAGCTCAGTTTTGTAGCCCAGGCTGGTCTTGAACTCTCCTCGATCCTCCTGCCTCAGCCTCCCGAGTGCTGGGATTACAGGCGTGCGCCACCACGCCCAGCCCTGCTCCTTTTTATCTACCCTGCACCTTCTCCTTTGGGAAATTGATTCTGCTCCACCTAATAGCTAAGCCACTTGGATACATTATGAAGCCTCGTGGTGCTTTAGTTTTTCCACTTGCAAAATGGAACTATTAGTGAAAAATAATTCATAAGATCATAGTAAAGTTTACATGAGTCCATATGATAAAAAAAAATAAAATCATATCAGACATATACATTCTCAGTTTTTACCATTATTGATCCAAAATATATTTTGATTACCTATGTTTAATTCCTAGAATGGGATTTAAAAGAGAACTGTCATCCATGTAAATGGTAAAATAAGGACACTAGTAAGTAAGGAGTCAGAACACAGTAGTGTGAGGGAGTAGAACACAGAATGTCACAGGATGAGCCAGGGTCAAGGACACAACTAAATCCCTCTAGACAAAGTTGTGTCTCAGAGGACAGCAGATGCTGAAAAGGTGTGAGTGAATGAAAGGGGGGAGAGGACACTGGCAAAATGGTTTTGGCAAAGCATGAGCAGCTATTCTTCCTGCAAGAATAACTAAGAAGGCAATAATACCATTATTCAAGAAGTAGACCATTTTTTTTTCCTAATGCTCACAAGTGTCTGAATCATTCACTTTGATTCTCAATACAGTGAAGACCAGAGGAAGCTACTCGATGCTGGCCTACTGGTGAATGACTGAAATCATGAAATCATGAAACAGATTTTGGAACAAAACATGGCATGGATCTTTTCACAGACGATCTGCTCATCTTCTTTGTGTGAAACCCTACCAACATAAGAGTGTATTCATGAATTATACTTTGCAAGAGTGGGGATAGATTTGTACCGAGTCATGACTTCTCTCCTAGGGTCCAATTTTGTGAATGTACAAATCAGCTTCACATGGGACAGGAGAAAGGCAGAGTCTACAGCGATCCCCAGATGAAGCCACTGAACATCAGAGTAATGAAATCCTGGATTAAAGCTTCGGACTTTAAAAATAAAAATCTATTTACAATCAACTGACCTCAGGTTATACTTACTGAAACTAAATTACCAAGGGTTGGGTGTGGAGGAAATGAGTTCTCCACATCCTCTAGTTCCATAAAAATGCAATCCTCATTTCTCAAATGAATAAAACAAAGCTCTCATACTACACAGTACTTGAGCCAGTCTTATCCTTTCAAAAACGAGAAGCAAAAAATACAGGGAAGTGGGCTTAGCAGTCTAGAAACTGAATCAGAAAAGCCATCTATAAATCGTTGCAGGAAACATATGCCTTTGCAAAGCAGAAAATCGCAAACTCTTTTTGTGATGAAGTATAAAATAGAATCTCCGTGGGTCTGCGTAAGGGTGAAAGTGATTAAATTTAGCACTTACTATAATTACTTTCTGCCATTTAGTAAAGTAGTGATTCAAATGCTAGCTATGCAGTTTGAGTGACAAAAGGGTAAAGTATGTTCCTAGCTATAGGTCTATCTGTCTATAATGCACTTCCTTCTCTGCATCTTCCTTTTATTGGACTCCAGAACTCAGCTAGGCTAGTTGGGGACCTGACATAACTCCTTCTTGAATTAGAGCCAAAAGAGCTTCAGTATAAATAGGCACTTCGCGATGAATCTAAGAGCAGCGTTTCGCCCCCATGTCAGCCTGCAAGTTTATGGTTCCCACAAAGCACTCCACATCCTGAAGGGCAGCCACTGGCAACCACTTAAGGATGTCCCCTCCTGGAGTTTTCCAACCAACCAAGGGTCCCACCCTGGCAACCAGGATCCTCTTTCAGTAATGGTAATTCAGTAATTGCTCCCACACTTCCTCTTCCTTGGATTATGGAAAGTCCTTTCATCTCCTCGGAGCATCTTGTGTCCTCTGGTTGTTCTGAGGTTTCCTGGAATGAAGAGCAAGATGCTAGTGATGCTAGCTTTTTCACCAGTTTTTTAACTTCCTGCTCACACTGTGTAAAGTCACAAAATTTTGGCACAATTATCACAAATTTCTCCTCTCCCTCGTAAATCTGATGAGCGTATTTCTACTTGAAAAAGTAATCATTTCTCCCTGATAATATCTTTTTACCCCCAATTGCCTGCAAAACCCACACATCTTTACATTACCCTCAGCAAAACTTACCATTAAATCTTCAACACTGCCCACCAAAAGTACACTGATAGTATGCATTTCTTTCTACCCTAATCCATCTTACAATCATGAGTTAATTATAACCTTATTGTTTATAAGTCCATTATACTATTCCTGATCTCTTTATTACTTGGGTTATTATGTTGATACTCGTGGTTCCAGCTCTCTTTCCTATGAGACACCACCACACAGTGTGCTTTCCCATTTATTTTCCTGTTTCTCTGGACCTGATCTCATCTTTCACTGGCAACGTCCCTAATTTCTCTGGCTAACTGGTAACTTCATCGATGACTTGCCTTCTTTTTCAACACCCCGGCGGCATCTTGCAACACTTCACCAGCTTCCCGTCTTTTGCACTGCCACACAAAACTTTTTGGAAACTTAGCCCACTTTGGGAGGGACACAAGAGAAATTCCAACCCAGTGAAGTATGTGGTGGTATAAACCTAGGTGTCCTCCATGACCTCAGGCAATGAGAGGCAGGGCTTTGGAGAAGTGCCTGGATGATGGATGTGTGAGACTAGAGTGGTTCGGAGCTGGGTGTGGTGCTGGGATGTGAAGCCCAGTGGGATGAGGTGGGTCTCCTCTCCTCCTTTGGTTGCTGCTTTTTCCTATGGCCATGCCATTAATATAGGGTAAGGAAATGAAACTCCCAACCTGAAAGGTACCTGGGATGAGTTCGTGTTCTCTAAAACTGAAGAATGAGCTTTAGGATCAAACAGAGGTTAAGAGTAGAGTATTTATTGGAGGAAAGGAAGCTTCTGTCTAAGAGAGATAGAAGGGTGGGAGCCCAGTGGGTTGTCCCTGAAGCTGTCTCTTCCAGGGACTCTTATGGAGCAAAATAATTCAAAAGTATGGTCAACCAATGAGATCACAAACACTATTACTCCAGTAAAATTGATAAAAAAAAAAAAAAAAAAACTAGAACTGAATGGGGAAATGAGTCATGTAGCAAGCAGACACAAATGTAGAACAGGAGCTTATCCCTTAGCCAGCCAGTAGCAGTTGGATTAGTGATTCTTCCTGCCTTCCTCAAGGTGGTGATCAATCCTGGATTCTTATCTTCAGGGAGGTGAACCTTTGTTTAGTCTTTGGTCTTTAGGTCCAGCCCACAGCAGAAGTCTCAGTCTCTCTCACAGTTGCAATGTTATCTTGTCTTCTATGTGGTCTCCATGAGGGCCTAGCCCTATCTGACTGCCTGTAATATTTCTAATTTACATGCCTATAACACCACGGGCAAAGCTCCCCTAAAGTGCCCCTCTGCCATGCCACCCTGCCTTAGAGCAGCTCACTATGGTCTGAACCCTCTACAACCTGTTAGCTAAAATAAAACTCTCTTTCTTTAACTTGCGAGTGTCAGGCATTTTGTGCCAGGAACAACAAAGTAAAATAGTATTTTAAATCCAGTAAATCTTCAAATATGTCCTAGTGAGGACATGATAGTGTAATGGAAGCATTTCTTAAGACATTCAGTATCAGAGTTGGGAGGTGGAGTTCACAGAAAAAATTACTCCAGATAATGTGCCTTGTGCGTGTGCTGTGCAATCCATTTCATAGAAAAGGATAATCCATGTGTGCCTAATTTGGGAGAAGTTTTTCAATAGCAGACAATCCACTCTAAAATATATACCCCTACCTTTGAAAATCAGTATTCATTCTGTAGTAATCTTGTACCTGGAAATGGCAGATCTAATCCAAAGAAATCTTGAACTGACAGGTTAAATATTTTTGTCCCACATTAGGTGTTTAAAAATGGTACATTTTGTGATCGTGATTTTGTTTTCTTTATCTTGTTTTTTGCACACCATGTAAGAACCTCAAGCTTTCTGCATGACTCACTGAATAGTAAATATAGCATCATAGTGAACTGCAGTTTTTCCTAAACAGAATATAAACTTGCTCTGTAACATTAGATTTACATGGGCCAAAGACAATGAAAAATGATAATTAAAACAATCTACACAAATGAAGAAAAGGTATTACTGTATTTACCCAGAATCATGCTATCTTTCATTGATGTTCTAATTATGACATGATAAGTAGAACATTTTGATTTTTTTTTTTTTCTGGATTCTAAGGAAACCATTTTTGTTTTAAATCCTAAGCCACCAGAAGCTGCCTCAAGTGCTTGTGTCTCCACAAATCCTGATAGAAAAATATATACAAGAAGAATAACCAGGTAGAAACATAGAAAGAGCTTCCAGGAAGTCAACAAAGCTCAGGGGAAGGCCTAAACTGGACAGCTACTGTGGGATTCAGTTCTCAGCACCATTCCAGACATGTTCCTCTTTTCCCACCTTTCTCCCCTCTCCACATGAAGAATTCTAAATCCTGACCCAGCAACTCCAGTAGGAATTAGCCCAGATTTAGCTGAGGGAGGAGACCTAAGCTTTGCTGGGCCTTGCTCTGTAATATTTGCCTGGGAGCAAGATCTCCAAGAATAGCTATTTTTGGTGGCTTTCTCTGTCTCTGCTCCCTAAGGAAAACCAAGAGTGTGGTGTTTTCTGGCCCTAGAGTTGTGTCGCACCTTGGCAAAACGTTTGTGTCCCTTGTAGCCAGTGTCTTATTTCATCCCAGTGAGTGCCCAGAACTCAACTCCCCCAGAATGCAATGACCATGAACAGTTCAATAAGTCTCTCATGTGTGACATGAATAGAAATTGAAATAATAAATGGAGGCTAAGTGACTGTTTGAAAGAGGATTTCTTCAGCTGGCATGTTGGACACCTGAAAGCTGTACTTTAGTGCCTCATTCTTGGATTTAAAGTACTATTTTAATCAGAAGTATTGCTAGCAAGCAAAGGGAGCTCTTTCAACATACTTTTTGACTAACTAAAAAAGTCAAGAAGGAAAAGAAAATAAAGTATGTCTGAAAATTCATTTATAATGGAAAATGAACAGCAGGGAAAGCACAAAGCAAATAATTCACAGTTTCACTCAACCCCAAACAATAACATGATCTTTTCAAGGAAATTGCTTTTGACATTTGACTCAAAATTAGAATTACAAATGAAATACTTATGAATGTCTCCATAAACTTAGAGGTGCACGTAGGTCATAGGATTTTTTAATGCATCAATTTAGACCTCCCCTGTGAGATTAGCAGGAAGCTCAACAGGATACCAAGAAAGTGCATAGACTCAGAGCCCGAAGGGTTCTACATGTTTTTACTTTCTAGTTTGTGATTTGGAATGACAGTGGGATAGTCCAAGCAGCCAAGGTCTGTTACAGACAACAAAGTTAGATAAAAATATTATAGGCAATCAGACAGGACTCAGCCTTCAAAGGAACCAGGGCAGAGCCAGACCTCAAGATAAGAGGTAAAAAGGAATGCACCTACCTACTTCCTAAGGGTAAACACCAGGGATTTATATCGTAAAGAGTTAGCCATCGTCTTGAGGAAGAGCGGAAGTGTCCCTAACCCAAACCCCTATTCAGTTTCCTCTCTGTTTTCTCCTTAATTTACCTCTTCTCTTAATCCCAATCTAGTCAATTTTACCTACACAATCATACTCAGAATCTCTTTGGTTGACCATAGTTATTTGGTTTTATGCCCACTTTGCAGTTTCCCATTTTCCCTACCTTGGACCTGCCTCTTCTCATGATCTTGCTTCATAAAAATCCCTAGAAAAGACAGGAACCATAGCAATCGACTCAGGACACCTTCTGTCCTTTTCTCAGACAGAAACTTTCTCCCCACCCCCACCCGAAATTATTTTGCTCTCAACCTCTGTCATTCCTAAAATTCCTTACTTGATTTTAGAGAACACAAACTCATAGCAGACACAGAGCAGGTTAGGAGTTTCTTTCCGTTATGTTATGATTGACTCATTTCTGTTCACCTTTCTTCACCACATGGAGTCTTGTAAGCTGGTCAGATAAGGCTGATAGAAAAGCAAATCAGTTACCAGGGCTGCAACAGCCCCCACGAATGCTCCAAGATAATGACTCACCTACTTCCAGGTCTGTTTTTTTTGTCAGTAGTAGTTTCTTGTGGCTGCTATAACAAATTAACATAAGCAAAATGACTTACAATAATGGAAACTTGTTCTCTGATGATTCTGGAGGTCAGTAGTCCAAAGCTAGGCTCACTCGACTGATAGTAAAGTGTCAGCAGGTCCGTGTGCTCCTCAGAGCTCCAAACAAAAGTCTATTCCCTTCTCTCTCTCCCTCTCTCTCTCTCTCTCTCTCTCTCTCTCTCTCTCTCTCTCTCTCTCTCTCTTCTTTTCTGCTTCTTTTGGCTGCAGCACCTTATCCATGGCCCCTCAGGCTAGGATCTGCCTCTGTGGTCTCAGGGACTCTTTGTCTTCCCAGTGTGTCAAATCTCCTTATGACTCCCTGTTGGAAGGGAGGTATTTGAGGCCTACCTTGTGGATGCAAGACCATTTCCTCAAAACCCTGGCTCACGCGGGCAAGGACACTTCCTCCCCATATAAATTAACACTCCGAGATTTCAGGGCTTACACTTCGGGTGCCTTTGAGAGGAACATTATTCAGCCTGTTCGTGAAACACGCAGCACTTTTCCCGTGGAGATCTGTTTTCCCATTCTCTCCCCCAGTGATTCATACACTCTCCAGCGCAGTACATTTTCTTTTTTAAACTTAAATAGCAAGTGTTTGAACTTTTATTTATCATACTTCCTTCCTGACGAAAAAAAAAAAAAAAAGCTACCAGCGAGCATCCTCAGTACAGTTACTGCCTCCAGAAAGGCTCATCGCTTCAAACAGAGAACATAAAGTCATTATTCACTTTCCCAATAACAGACCTGTCTGCCTGTTCTTCTAATTATAGAGACAATATTTACTTTCCCAGGAAAAGCTGTGACTTGGAAAAATGGGAAGATTTTCCAGGACTTTAAAACTTCTTAAAGACATCATCCAAGGACATCAAGGAGCAGTTTTCGTTGTTCTCTCCAAACCAAGAAACTAGATCTCCTCCCTGTATGTGCTCCTGGCATGTAAGGTAAATCTCCCTTCTCGCTGCCTGCTATACATATTACATAAATGAGTGAAGTCTTTAGGACAGCGTCTGACAAATGCATGGGGAGCACATAGGCAGTCGCGGATGTCTTCCTTCTCTCCTCTGCTCTCTGCACACCTGACAGTGTCCCTGGCTCATTCGTCCTCTCTGGCTGGCGGTCTTGGCACACGGTTCACAGGCTTCCTTTCTACTTCAAGGACTGCAATGTTGATAGATGATCTTGGCATCCTCCAAGACGGTTCACTTCCCAGCCCTAAATCTCCAGAGGTAAATTCACTTTGAAACTAATCAAACCTAAGCTTCATAAAATCCTCCCACACACTTCCCTGTGGCCTCTCCAAGGTTCTAGGAGCTGCTATCTTTGTGGTCTGTATGGTCAGTTCCCCTTTTTTAAAGAGAATCTTCCCCAGATCAATAGCTGATCCTTTCCAGTGACTTTCTCCTCAGCCACATTCTCCAAAGATCTATCTGGAAACTGGCAATAGCTTCACCTGTCCATGCCCTGAAATTCTCTTACCCTGATCATAGCACCTCACCCTCCAGAAGTCCTGGGGAATCCATGTTTGACTCTCATTAGTTTGAGATATGCAAATTGATAAATAAACTTTCTTTTAAAGCAGATAACTTTGAGGGAGCTGGGGAGATGGCTCCGAGGCACAAGTGCCTGCTGGGCAAGTGCAAGGTCGTGAGTTTGAACCCCGATCCCACAAAAAAATAAATAAATAATAAAAAAAAAAAAAAAATAAAGCAGATAACTTTGAATCCATCCCAAACCAAAATCTCAACAGCTGTTTATAGGAAGTGCCCTACAATATTCTGATCTTGAAAAAAAGGGGTTCTCATCCTCAACAAATCAACGTAGACCTTCATTTCCAACTTTTCTGTCTGATATGTCAGGATTACCTCCCTACTGTGGTCAGCTGAGGCATGAACAAAGTCAAATTATTTTTAAGAGGCTTTCTAATTATAAAGACTAACTCCTACTCCTGGCCTCCCCCCTCCCCCAGCGCAGCACCCTCCCCATCGGCGGCAGCCTGACACCCCCCCCACGGCCGCCTCCCCCAGGCATGGCACAGGGCCTCGCCTCACTATGGCAGCAGCACGGCACAGTGCCATCGACTTCATGCTCGGTTCCAAAGCTGATGGTGAGACCATCCTAAAACGTCTACAGTCCATTTTCCAGGAACAGGGCATGGCGGTGTTGGTGCATACCTGGCAGGAGCATGGCTACCTAGCAACCTATACAAACAAAAATGGCAGCTTTGCCAATCTGAGAATTTATCCCTATGAACTGGTGTTGCTGGACCTTCAGAGCTACGACAGCAATACCCAGGGCAGAGAAGAAATTGATAATCTTTTGAACAAAATAGAAGAGAGAATGAAAGAATTGAGTCAGGCCGGTATTGAGTGGGTAAAGCATTTGCCAAGCATAGTTCGAGGAGCGGCTATCAACAGATACTGGCCTACAGCTGATGGGCATCTGGTTGAGTATGACCTAGACGAAGTAGTATATGATGAAGACTCACCTTATCAGAACATTAAAATTCTACACTCAAAGCAGTTTGGAAATATTCTCATCCTTAGTGGCGATGTTAATTTGGCAGAGAGTGATTTGGCATCTACCCGGGCCATCGTGGGCAGTGGCAAAGAAGATTACCCTGGCAAAGACGTACTGATTCTGGGCGGCGGAGATGGAGGAGTATTATGTGAAAGAGTTAAACTGAAACCAAAGATGGTCACTATGGTAGAGATTGACCAAATGGTGATTGATGCGTATAAGAAACACATGCTGAAAACATGTAGTGACGTCTTAGATAAGCTCAAAGGAGACTGCTATCAGGTTCTAACAGAAGACTGTATTCCAGTACTGAAGAGGTACGCCAAAGAAGGGAGAGAGTTTGATTATGTGATTAGTGATCTGACCGCTGTTCCAATCTCCACATCTCCAGAAGATCCCACGTGGGAGTTTCTCAGACTGATTCTTGACCTCTCAATGAAAGTACTGAAACAGGATGGGAAATACTTCACACAGGGGAACTGTGTCAATTTGACAGAAGCCCTGTCACTCTATGAAGAACAGCTTGGGCGCCTGTATTGTCCTGTGGAATTCTCCAAGGAGATTGTCTGTGTTCCTTCTTACTTGGAATTGTGGGTATTTTACACTGTTTGGAAGAGAGCCAAACCCTTGAAGATCCCAACAGTTGTGCTGCAGATAGCCTTCCTGACCTCCATATGCCGTGCATGCCATCAAATGAGTCAGGCAATTAATTGATTGTGACTTTCTTAATGTTTTCTTTTTAATTATTATTTTTAATTTAAAAAAAGCAAATGGAAAATGTATATTTTGATGAACTAGGGTGTTATTTTTTTGAAAGTCAGCCGAAGGACAATTAGACAGCACAGCAAAGACTGCGAAATGCACCTACCCCCTAAAATGTGATTTTTGTTACTTTTTATTTCTGTGTGGGACTTTTCATTTTGTTTTATTTTGATTTTGATAGAACTTAAATTTGGACTTCTGGAGGAATGAACATCATTATTTTGTTTTGGAAGGAAGTTCTTGGAGGTTTTTTTTTTTTAAAAAAAAAAGATTTAGATTTTCAAATTTGGTGCTTATAAGAAAGTTAAAAATGAATAACAATGCTTCAATTAAAGTTACAAAAGAAGCTGGGCGTGGTGGTGCACGCCTGTAATCCCAGCACTCGGGAGGCTGAGGCAGGAGGATCGGTGTGAGTTCGAGACCAGCCTGGGCTACAAAAGTGAGCTCAAGGCCAGTCTGAACTGCATAGTGAGACCCTGTCTCAAAAAGACAAAAAAAAAAAAA
>PVJA010028593.1:0-20919 GCA_004027025.1 Myocastor coypus | reverse complement strand
TACATTGATGGTTATAATTGAAATGTATTGACTTATGATTGGCATGACTTTTATTTGCTACTGTTTACCACTTTTTCTCTGAAGTTTAGTTGGTTACTCTATTTCATGAGATCTTTCTGTTCTCATTTGTTGAATTTGGGTCGTTTGGTCCCTCTTTAAAATATTTGTTAGTATACTGTTTAGTGTTGGCTTTGATATCATGTACTTCTTTAGTTGTTCCTTTTCGTGGAAGTATTTCACTTCTCCCTTGTACTTGAAGGAGAGTTTTGCCAGGTGTAGTAGTCTAGGCTGAAATTTGTTTTCATGGGGGACTTGAAGCATTCTGCTTCCTCCATGCTCTTGTTGCCTTCATGGTTTGTGAAGAGAAATCTGCCATCATTCTGATGGGTTTTCCTTTAAATATGATCTGTTTGTTTTCTGTAGCAGCTTTTAGTATATTATTCTTTTGTTGTATTTTTGGTATGTTGACTAGTATATGTCTGGCTGTGCTTTTAGTTGGGTTGATGTTATTTGGAGTTCTGTATGCTTCAGTTACTGAATGCCCAATTGCCTTCTCACATTTGGGAAGTTTTCTCCTATGACTTCTGCCCATATTCTTTTTATATCATTTGTATTGACTCCTTTTCATTGATCTGTATTAATCTCACGTTGTTCATTTTTGTATCATCTTACAGATGTTGAGTTATTTTTTCCTGCTTCCTAGTTTTTTTTTTTTTTTTTTTTTTTTGAGACAGGGTCTCGCTATACAGTTGAGGCTGGCCTTGAGCTCACTTTTGTAGCCCAGGCTGGTCTCAAACTTGCACCAATCTGCCTGCCTCAGCCTCCCAAGTGCTGGGATTAAAGGCATGCGCCACCACGCCCGGCTACTTCCTAGTTGTTTTGAAGAGATTCTTCCTTACTTTTTCACTGGCTGCAAAGATGTCATCAATATCTGAAAGTTTATCTTCACTTTCTTTCATACAGTTTTGCCAATTTGTGATTGAGAGTTTATTTTCCTGTATATCTTTTTGAAACTGTTTCATGAAATCTATTTCTTTCCTATATTGCTCAGTCAGAGAATCCATAATTTTTCTGTTCTCCTTTAATTTTTTTATCAATATCTTCTTTAATGTTACTTAAGTCTTTCATTATAGTTATCCTTTCTCTCTCTAGTTCAGAGATTATTTCCACTCTGTTCTCCTCTTTACCTTTCTGCATTTCTTCCCCCACTTTAGATGCTATTAATTTAGACATGTCTTTTTTTTTTTTTTTTTTTTTTTTTTTTTTTTTTTTTTTTTTTTTTTTTTTTTTTTTTTTTTTTTTTTTTTTTTTTTTTTTTTTTTTTTTTTTTTTTTTTTTACTTCCGGGGTTATTTCTGCTGTGGTTTCCTCTCTGAAATTGTTTATTCACTTCAGATTGTATTAATCCATGCATTTTTTTTAAATTTCAGATGTTATCTCTGATCTGAGTTGCTCTATACATTTCTTTACTTGTCTGTCTACCTCAGATTCAGAGGTTTTGGTTGCATGATTCCCATTTTCTTCCATGGTAGTGTCTCCTGTATTTGATTTGGGTGGGCTCGTTTCCTGAGATTGTGTCTTACTCCTTATCATTTTGTATGGCAGTGATCTCTGCACTTTGGTGAAGATATGCTGTTAGCTCCTATTGGAATTTTGTTGAATCCACCAAGTTGGTTCCCTTCCATAAGTGCCTGGCTACATGTGGGAGCTAGGGCTGCTGGCTGTTGCGAGGTCTTGTGGGTCGGGACTGTGGGTGGTCAATGCTCTGGAGTTTAAGAGTCCTGCAGACATGCTGGCCAGATGCTGAATGGATTTGGGACTGGAGCTTATGCAGGCTGAAAAATGAAAGCGGGCCAACAGCCCTTACCCAGCGGGTCCATGGGTCCAATGGGTTGCCAAACGAGATGCTGGATGGGTTTAGGCCTGGAACTCAGGCAGGAGGAGCTGAAAAATGGAGAATAATTTATATATTTAAACATTTTTAGAAACTGTTAAATATATTACAATTTTATCTTAAAATATTCATTTTGTAATGGCCAGGGAGAACTTAGCTGGCTAAACATCTACTTTGGCAAGCGCAGGTACCAAGGTTCAATCCCTGGTCTCGCATGACATATTGGCCCCACCTCAGGCAGGCTGAGAGGGTGGTAGATACTGGGCATGGTGGCAAACACCTATAATCCCAATGCTTGTGAAAGTAAAAACAGAAGAATCACTACTGCACTTGTGTGTGCACTGAGACCCTGTGGACCCTACACTAAATACAAACAAAGAGAAAGATTTATTATAAAAATGAAAAAAAAATCATTTTGCAGCATAGATTTGCTTCTTACTACACAAACATACTACACAATCAAACCCCTGAACTTTGCCCATGAAAATATATGTCAGGTGACACACTTTTCAGGAACTCATCCCTTGGCAGTGAAGTAAAATGTATTTCTGTGAGAATTACAGTTTCCCAGTGATTTTTCACTTATCATGTAAACAGCAAAATAGTAAATGGAGAAGGAATGGTAGAACTTTTAAAATTGCTACATTTGCAACCACCAAAATAATAAACAATTCAAGCAAGAACCATCAGCGGATCCTAAAATCCTTGGGTGGAAGAAAATCATAAATTCAGTAACTAGGCTCAGTAGGATCTCAAACAACAGTGGTGCTTCTTCTACCTCCTTACCTAGCTTTCTTTTCTCCACAACTGGCAAATCCTGTTCTATTTTCTTTAAACTATGGTTTCCAGCACCTCCTACTTTACTATCACCAGATGACTCCACTTGGGAGGAAACAAAACCCATCAACCAGAAAACCTCTGCTTCTTGCTACCCCACCGTCAGATAGTTGCACCCACACCAACCTTCCTTCTATGTTGTTGCTCCTGGTCATTTTCATCTCGACACATTAAGTCTCCTAGAGGGAGAAGACTTAGTCTTAAGCTACATACTCAAGCTACTCTCTGCTTAGTAGCTTAAATTTCCAGCACATGATGAGGACTCCCAAATTTATTTTTTCTTCTGTCCTAGACCTCTTGGCTACTTCAGACTGATACAGAATCACCACCTGGGTATTTCCACTTGAATGTTCCATCCCAAATAGGTACAGTAGTATGTCACAATCTTGCCTTCCCATTGTACTAACCTTTTCTTATTAAGGAGAGGGAGTTACCTAGGGTCAAATCCAGGACCTCATGCACCCAGTCAAACACACGAACACGGAGCTTGACTCCAAACCTCTGCTCTTCTGTGTGCTCTATCTCATGATGTTTCAAGCTAGAAATTGAAACCACCAGCCACATGACACTTTTCTCTATACCAAGTCCTATTGATTCAACTTGTAAAATAACGAGGCTGCAGTCATTCTGACTCTCTCCGCTACTGTCTTGATTAAATCATCCTAAAGACCAGTAGAGACTGTTATAAGTTTTCTGACATGTCTTCTTCCTATTTTGACCTTTTGAGGTTTTTTTTTTTTTTTTTTTTTTTTTTTTCACTTGATGCCCAAAAGTGTTCAGTGAAACCCAATATCCTCAAGGTCAATGCCAAACTTCTTAACGTGATTTCCAGCATTCTCTGTTCCTTAGTCTCACTTGCCAATTTAATTACTCTCTTCAGCTGCATCTCAGTCATTCTGAATCAGTCTTTTAAGTCCTGGCAAGGCTTTGTTCCTTTTGGCATTTCCACGCTCAATCCCTCACTTTAATACTGCTTCCCTTTTTCTTTTCTAACTCCTATGTGTCCTCAGGGCCCTCTGCATGAAGTACTCTAATAGAGGTCAGTTATATCCCATTGATTGATGGAGAAGGAGCTAAACTATGCCATTACTAATGTTTTGACGGCTAGATCTGTCCATTTCTGATAAGATGGCTTGCAAGTCTCCAACTATTACAGTGGATTCATCTTTTTCTCTCTGTGAGTTTATCAGTTTTTGCTTTCTACAGTTTGACTCTGTTATTAGGTGCACACACTAGGTTACATGGACAGCAAAGGGCCCATATCAGGGACCCAGTATGTCACCATCTTGATGTTAGACATATCAGCTTCCAGGACTGTGATAAATGTTTGGTGTTTAAATCGCTCAGTTTGGGCTGGCCAAATAGCTCAGCTGATTAAAGCATCTATAAGCAGCCACAGGGGCCAGGAGTGTGCTGACCATGCAACTGAGACTGGGTATGCTGGTGTGCGCTTGTAATTCCAGCTCTTGGCAGGCTGTAAGCAGGCAGTTCACTATGAGTTCAATCTAGTAGTGAGACCCTGAACCCCCTGTTGGCCCTTTCCTAAAATAATAATAATAATATTTAAAAAAAAAAAAACCGCTCAGTCTATGATATTTTACTGTGGGAGCCCAAGCTCTGACACAGACAATGACAAGAAGCCAAGACTCAAGTATCTGTACACTGACAACCAAGCCACTAACATGTTAGTATTATCTACTTATCATTTTTAATGAGTTTCTAGAGTTTGTTAAATTGAACTTCTATGATTCACTTTGGTGTTTCTTAACATATGAGTTGAAGTCAGTTTCCAATTCATAACAGTACTGTTTTTAAAAATGTCTTACCACGTACAGCTTTGTTCTACTTTTGAATTATTTCTTTAGCCTACATTCCCAGGAGTTTATTCTGCTAAGTTACACAGTTCTTGGTACATGCTGTTGTCTGGCCAAATTTCAATGTGTCTAAAATTCTTCAACTTCTGACAGCACAAAGTACAAGCGCGAAGAAGTTTCAGCTACCACCACTGTCCTACCACGAAGGCTGAGGAGAGCTATAGCCCAAAGTGTGCATTTCTTTTACCCACGAAGTGCTGATTGGCACACGGGGGTGGGGGGGGGGGGTCGGGTCCCATCAGGAAGGAAGCGATGGAGGCCAGGAATGCCGCAGATGGAAGTCCTGGTTTCCCTCACTACCTTTTGAAAACGTCAAGGGATGAAAGGTGTTCCTATGGGACTGTAAGTGTCTGGGAACGCACTCTTTAAATGTTGACAGACACAGACCCACCTGGAATCGGAGGCAGACCCCTGGCAGCGCTCCAGAGCGCAATGTCTATATCCTGAAGCACAATGTGCCCACTATGGAAAAGGGTCAGAGGGCACATGGCAACACAAGCACGCACATGTTCCCTGCAATCTCCAGTGTCAACAAAGGAGGTGCCCAAGGGACAGTGCAGGAGCCTTGCTGGGGACCCAGAGTCCACAATGCCCGCTCCTCCCTAATGTGCAGAAAGAAGAGGCACCACGGCGGTTCTGAAGACTCACACTGACCCCAAAGCAAAGCACCTGGCCTTCTCAAGGTCCCATTCCCACCTCACGCCCTCACAAGATGGGTGGGGGAAGGGTGGGGGGCTCTCGGTCAGCCGCGGAAGCAAAACCGAAACCCGGAAGGTGGCTGATGGGCCAGCGAGTCCGGGGCATACCTGCGTCCTCCTGTCCTGGCCTTGAAGGATGCCGCACAACCTGCCCCAGCGACCCTGGGAAGGGCCTGGGCAGGAGCTAATGCAGCAGGCACGCCATTGCGCAGGTAGTCAGCACAGTGTTGTGTCGCCCCACCCTCGAGGGGCCCTGCACCCGAAGTGGGCCCCGCCCCCAAGTAGCTCCTGCCCCAAACAGGCCCCGCCTCCAAAACAGGCCCCTCCTCTACCCCTCTCTGGCTGTTACTCTCCTCCTCCTTCCATTCCTTACCTCACACCCCGCCTTCCTGCTCCTAACACCTACCCTTGTTTAGTGTGCCCCCTACCCTACCCTCTGGTTTGTGAGCTTCCTTGCCTCCCTTACTCCAAATGTGCCCCCCCCCACTAATACTCAGACTGGACCCCAGGACGCAGTACCAAACTACTGCTTAGCCTGAGTCCAAGTGCTGTTCTGTTTCAGTTTATTTGTACTTTGCAGAGTTGTGTATGAATAGAACCATGCACTTTGTGCTGACTTTGTCTGGCTTCTTTCACGTGCCATAATTATTTTGACATTCCTGTGTAATTTTTTTCATATAGCAATTTCTCATCCCTCCTCAGTGCTGAGTAATAGTCCATTTATGGATGTATGGGATTTGTATCTCTATTCACTAAATGTTTCCAATTTTTCCTTATTAAAACTAAAGCCTCCAGGATCATTCCTGTACAAATCTTTGTGTAGATAGATACAGTGTTTTCTCTTGGTATAACTGGAAGTGACTATTTCAATTGCAGTGCATCAGACTTATACTTCTTCTTTATCACTGTCAACACTGGAAATGTCCAAACTTTTTCAGTATCCCATTGTAGCCTGACTTTACAGTTTTTAATGACCAACAATTAGGAGCGTTTCCATGTGCTTATTTGCAGCGAACATATTTTCTTTGGTAGAGTCTGTTCAACTTTATTGTCTGTTTATTATTAAGTAATTATTATTGAGCTTTAAATGTTCTTATATATTCTAGATGCAAATCTCTTTTTTATACAGGGTCTTTCTACATAGATAGGACTCATAGTGACCCTCCTGTCTCAGCTTCACCAGCGCTGAGATTACAGATGTGTGCCACCATGTCCAGTGTTGGTGGCTGACTAAGTGCACCTGGGGGTAGGGCCAACATAGCCTGGGGTACTAGGGATAGAATATGAGTCCTTGTACTTGCTAGGCAGGTGCTTAGACTCCTGAGCTATCTCCCCAGCCATAAAGATATGAATAAAGATATGAATCCTTACCAAATATTTGCTTCACAAAACACCTCTGCTCCAGTGGCTTATCTATTTTATTTCCTAATGGCATCTCAGGAAGAGTAGTTTTTTAATTTGATGAAATCCAGTTTATCATATCTTTGAGTTATACTTTGTGGTATCATATTTCTTTGCCTAATCTAAAAATCACAAAGATTATCTATCCTTTGTTTTGTATTTTGCATATAGTTTTACTAGTTATTTTGACTTAACATTTGTATATGAGAGCTTATTATTGTTTCTTTTTAACATTACTGTCCAATTGCTTCAGTATCCTATGAATCCATCCACTGAATTGCTCTTCACTTCTTTTCTGGAAAATCATTTTGTCAACGTGAGAATCAGTTTCTGGATTTTCCATTCTGTTTCATTAATCAATTTGTCTACTTTTTACATTACTACGACAATAGTCCTGACTATCATAGTTCAAATCAGGTGGCATGAGTACAGTAATTCCATTCTTTTTAAAAGCTGTTTTGGTTATATTAGTTTTTATATATTTCCACACACAGTTGAGATGCAGGGTCTTAACTACTACAAACTTGCTTGGACTTTGGTAGGGATTTCCTGGTGCTACCCATAAGCTCAAGGAGAATTGACATCATAGCCATCTGGAATCCATCTCCTTGAATAAGCTGTAACATATCCCTGAGTGAGATACACCTCTCAACCTCTATAAGTTTTCTTTACCTTCCATCAGCAGTATTTTGGAGTTTTCCATGTATAGATCTTGCACTTCTCCTGACAGAATTATCCTCAAGCATGTTTTTGATGCTGGGACATTGTTGTATTGTTGTTGTGTTGATTTGTTTTGATTGGTGTGATGGGGATTAAACCCAGGGCCTCACTCATGGTGAAACAAGCCCTCTACCACCAAGTAGCTTCCCTAGCCTTTTAGCTCTATTTTATTAATTTTAATTACTGCTTGCTTTTTCTTCGCCTGGCATTGGGATTGGTGACTCGGAGGACTGGCTGGGCTGCTCTTTCCACGATGGCCTTGCGGTTCTTAGAGGAGACATTGTGCGCGATCTCTGCACAGTAAGACTTGCTGCACATCAGCAGCACCTCCAGCTCCTTAACACTGTGCACCAGGAACTTCCGGAAGCCACTGGGCAGCATGTGCTTTGTCTTTTTGTTACTTCCATAACCTATGTTGGGCATCAAGATCTGGCCCTTGAGCCTTCCCCGCACCCTGTTGTCGATTCCTCTGGGTTTCCGCCAGTTTCGCTCAATTTTGACATATCGGTCAGACTGGTGCTGAATGAACTTCTTGGTCCTGTTTTTGATCATCTTGGGCTTCACGAGGGGTCTGAGGGCTGCCATGGTGCCAAGCAAGAGATGGCGGCCGCCTCTGCAGGCAGCGGCGAGGAAGAGCTCTGAAGCTTTTAAGGGAGTAAATGAAGACTTAGATGGGTGGTTTAATAGAAAAACTGTGGTGTGATGTAGAATCTGGATTGTGTTTTCACTTATTCTCCTAACTGCACATACAAGTTAATCATTAGAAACTGGTGTAAGTGCTGGAAGTAATACCCTGGATCTATAATTCTAATAAGATCTAAACTTTACACAATTTGGGAGGGAAAATGGAAATACATACTTTCTCAGAGAGCAGCAAGCTGAAACAGCAAAGATTTAAGTAACGTGCAAGTTAATTTATAGATTAAACAACAGGATTTACGAAAGCATGGATTACCTTATAGAAATTGACAAAATAACAACTAAAATACAAGAGAATCAAGTAGGTTTTTTATGGATTTGGTACAAGCTCTCACCACACAGATCAGATTCATTTGATCCTCATGGTTCAACCTCCTCAACACTGCGATGACAGGCGTGCACTATCATGCCTGGTCTCGGTGGCTGGCTCTGTGCAGGGCCAGAACACCAGAGGTCGAACCCTAGTCCTTGTGCTTTGCCAGACAGGCATTTAGGCTGCTGAGTCTTATTAAGGAACAGTTATTAAAATGATCTTCTGACCAGAATAACAACAGAAAAAATGCATTCAACAGATAAAAGAGAACATTACTGTATTAATACAGATTAAAGTTGTTATAAACAAACGAATATATAATTATTCAATATATATTTTCAGAAAAATTCCTGCTAATACAGCCAAATTAACTTTAGTGTCTAAAGCTTAGAATAACTCACTCTGACCAAAAGAATTAATTTCTGAGTTAAATATGATGTACATATATGCATACACATACACATAGACATATGACATAAAAGCATGTCACATATATTCATTTTGGAATACAAAGGACTTTCTGGGAGTGTAAATAACAAAAGGAGTTGCTAATAAATCAAAGGATAAGGCTGGCAAGATCAGGCTGCATGAAAGATTTCAATGCAAGCACACATGCATACCACAAGATAAGACACAAAAAATAAGCCCAATTTGGAAGAATCAAAATATACCAGTAGGTGACAACTGTAATAAGTGCAACAGATAAACATGTAACAATATGTATGTAAGGGAAACTAATGTTAGCGACATGGGCAATATGGTTTAAAAAAATATGAACAGATGGTTTGAACAAGGGAAAACACAATTAGTGAAAACACAAATGCTTGGGAAGTGTTTAGCTTCCATCATAATGAGAGAATTCCGAATTAAAATAGCTCCATACAGTACCTCATACATATTAAATCATCAACAATAGATTTCTTCTAGAAACCAAGGCTAATGGAATTTTAGGGTCTAAGATATATACACACATTACCTGTAGAAATAGTATAATTCTTCTGAAAGGAAAATGACAAAATATATTATATAGATTATAGATTAGGATATATACACACATTACCTGTAGAAATAGAATCATAATTCTTCTGAAAGGAAAATGACAAAAATATACTATATAGATTATAGAACACATTCTATCTCCTAATTTGAAAAATCTGTTTTGGAAAGCAAATCTGAAGAAAGAACTCAATATCTAAGGAAACAGTGGTCGTGCAAAAATATTTACACCTACACTTTTTAAAATGGCAGGCGAATCTATAATTAGTAAATCTAGGGAATGACCAAGTAAATCTATGGCACGCACGTGTATGTGTGTGTGTGTGTGTGTGTGTGTGTGTGTGTGTGTGTGTGTGCATGCATGCACACTCATGCTTGTGTTTTACTGGGGAACACGTTGAACCCAGGGATTTCACACTGAGTTACATTTCTAATCCACTGGGCTCAAGCTTGTGATCCTGCCTCAGCCTGATAAACTGTTACATTTGAGCAGCCAGATAGCTCAATGGATTAAAGCGCCAGCTTAGGCAGACCCAGGTATCACATAGTTCAATCCCTGGTGTGGTGTGCTGGCCTTGCTTCTACGGCATGCTGAGACAGCAACTGAGACTAGGTATGGTGGTACATGTCTGTAATGCCAGTGCTTGGGAGGCTGAAAACAGGAGGATCACTATGAGTCCATTCTGTACAGAGAGAGCCCCCACAGACCCTGTACGAAACACATTTAAAAAGAAAAAAGAAAAACTACTAAAATGTTAGATTTACAGCCGTATGCCACCATGGCTGGCAATTAATAAATCTCAACATGCTAACGCAATGAAATTTTACATAGCCACTTTAGTGCCAAATATTCAGGATTTATGGAATTGTCTGCATGAAATAATGTCAGTAGAAGCAAGCAAGCCACAGTATAGTTAATACCTAACAGTAAAAATATGTAAAAGCAGACATTGTGAGGCTGACTTGTTCTGAGGCATAAAAATTTGGAAGACTGTCAGATAAAGATTTGTTTTTTCAGAACCGGGGATAGAACTCAGGACCTTGCACTTGACAGGTAGAATTTTTTTGTACTTTCAACTGTTTTTTAAAATTTCACATTTACTTGATGTTTATTTTTCAGTAGATTAGGAAATAGAGGCATGCTAATAAATTCCTGAACACCATCAGAAATCATTACTGCTAACATTTTGGTGTGCACTCACTTCATCGTTTTCACATACATCATAATGTATGTTTTAACAATTTCCCCTCTTCCTCTTCTCTTGAACTCTATTAGTTTTTTTCTTTGAGAAATGGACTCTCCTGTTATCGCCTGATCGGTCATATGACATGGATAGGCGCATCTGTGTGGGGTTTTTCATCCTCAGTGCGATGGACATTGGAAGCCCAATAATTCCTAGGTGAGTATGGACAGGGGCTTGGTGGTAGAAGCCTGAGTGGCATTCTGATCCCTGGCCACTAGAGGTCACCAACCTCTGCCTTCCACCCAACAAGACAGACTCCAGACAAGGCCAGTGTCCCTTGAGAGGTACAATCACCCTTGGTTGAAAACCACACTCCGTCTGTGGCCAGAGTCTCACCACAGATGTCCACACAAGCCAGGTGGAACCGTTCTTGGGCCAGAACCATTTGCTGATTGCACAAGAAGGACAGACCCTTCCTGGACAGTACCATGTGAAACTGAGAATGGAGACCCTGAAGCACTGTGAGGAAACTGTCATGTTCTGCCAGTGGAATTCAGGATGGAGCCAACAACTCGGAAAATGGGGACGTTAGAAGAATAAGTGCCATTCATGATGCTATTTGAACCTTTGGAACTCACCCTAAAGCTTACATCCTGATTTGTAATTTACTTAATAAATCATCCCTTTTAAAATCGGTGCAGGGGCTGGGGAGATAGTTCTGCAGCACAAGTGCCTACTTGGCAAGTGCAAGGTTGTGAGTTCAAACCCCAGTCCCGCAAAAGAAAGAAAGAAAGAAAGAAAGAAAGAAAGAAAGAAAGAAAGAAAGAAAGAAAGAAAGAAAGAAAGAAAAGAAAAGAAAATCGGTGCACATTAGTGAAGTAGGATAATGAGATATATTTTTGGCATATTGGTGCATGCATATGGCATACTGTGGTTCTTCCTGTTTCTGTTAACCCACTCCTCATCATTCATCCCACTTCCTTTTAAAAAGGAGCCAGAAATGAATCTTTTATCTTAAAAACCTCTCAATCTCATTGAAATATCACATGCCTACTTTTTATACTTTTATAGTTAAAATTATTATGTAATTATTATTCATGCAAAATATCCAGAAAACAAGAACTGGAATATAATAGACATCTATAGCATACAAATGTTTGCACATTTTTCATTTTTGCTTTTAGGTTTCCATGATCCTTGTTGCCTGTTTCAAGAAATTAAATGTAGAGATACATGTAGATACTCATTCCCCATTTTTCTCCTTTTTCTTTTTCCTAATTCTACCAGTTTTTATATTTTTATAATAAGAATATTTTAAAACAGTTAAAATTATTGTTCAAAGTATCTGAATACCTCACATAAGAGGTGTCACACCATCAAAGTACTTTTGCAACTTGATAATTCAGTAGTATGTCTTTTAAAGGTTTTTGTTTTACTTTGTGTTTAAGACAGGGTCTTGCCATGTATTTCAGGCTGGACTTGATCTGACTGTGTAGCCCACACTGGCATCCGGCTTGCAGCTGTCCTCTTGCTTCAGCCTAACCAGCTTAAAGTTTCATTAGGAGAGAGTATGAGATGGAGAATTGAGTTCATTCTCCAGGGAAGGGCTGATCGCCGGGATCAAACTCAGAACCTCAAGCATGTAGGCCACACTCTCTATCACTGAGCTACACTAGAGCACAAATGTTCATCTAGTTCAACTGCTGAATAGAATTCATTGTGTCAACAGTCCAGAGAGCATCCCTTATCCTACCTAGAGACAGAAGGTGTTTTGTTCTTCAGCCATAATAAGCCATGCTACAAAGCCACAGTGAAGAACTTCACGTAGGCCTTTCTGTGTGTGTAAGATTTCCCCACAACAGACTCCACAGTGGAAGCAGTGGATCGAAGGATAATCTCATTTCAGGTGCCTGGGATTGTGATTACTCTTCCAACGGTTGTACCACTCATCTCTGTGAGTCCTGGTTTCTCCGCATTTTCACCTCTATTTGATGTCATGAGATTTGCTACTTTTTGCTGGCATAACGGATACAAGATGATGTCTTGTAGATGTATAATTTTAATTTTCCTGACTGTTAATGGAACTGGGAACCTTTTCAGACACTTAGGAACCACTAAGATTTTCTCCCTGTGAATTATGAGCATGTTGCCCCTTACTCTTTTATGATTTCTCTTTTGTGGGAATCATTTGGAAATTCTCTATTTTTGCGCTTATCAAATATTTATTGTATGAGTTTCACTTTGTCCTCCTCATATGTGAAATGTTGCTTTGCTCATGCTCTTTTCAGTGAATGTGTTAGTTTCAATCAGTTTAATATCTCCATTTTAACGTTTATAATCTGTTTATGTCATTTTATTGTTTATTCCCGTACATGTATATAATTATCTGCAAACAGTACATATTGCTGTCATATTCTGAGTATTAATTTGCTTTTCTAATACAATACTTTATTTTATAATTTTACATCCATGGAATTTTGCATTTATTTTATTTTAATGGATCTTAATAGAACTATTTAAAAATCCATCTTTAATGGATTTGCTTCTATGTTGTTTTAAATTTTACACTTTTATTTCTCATGTTTAAGCTTTTAAGCCATCTGAAAATTATTTTTGAGTGTGGCATAAGGTAAGGACCTGATTTTGTCTTTTCCATCAGGACAATCGGTTTTCAATAGCATTTATTAAATGTTCATTTATTATAACATTTATTAAACTGTATATTTTGTTCCTTTATGCTAATTTTACCCCTCTCCAAATACTACACTGCTTCAGTACTATAATTTACATTAAACATATTGGTGGTTGACAAATTCTCCTTTCTTCAAAAATTATTGGCTAGTCATAGCTCTTCATATACCAAATCAAATCATAGAATCACCTTCCTTGTGTAATTTGTTAGCATAAAAATAACTTGGAATATCAATTGGAAATGCATTGAATTTATATATTAAGAGGCAAGCTAGCCAGGTGTGGTGGTGCACGCCTGTAATCCCAGCACTTTTGAGACTGAGGTAGGAGGATTGATGTGAGTCTGAGACCAGCCTGGGCTACAAAACTGAGCTCAAAACCAGCCTGAACTTCATAGTGAGACCTTGTCTCAAAAAAAAAAAGACAAAAACAGAAAGAGGCAGGCTGATATTCTTAAAATTTTAATATTAAAATAATAAACTAGGGGGCAGGGGTGATACCTCTGTGGCACAAGTTTCTGACTGGCAAGTGCAAGGCCATGAGTTGGAACCCCAGTCCTGCCAAAAATAAAAAAGTGAATAAATTAACAAATGGACTATAGTTTTCCATTTATGTAAGTTTTCTTTTATGTTTCCATAGTTTTGCTATTATCCATAAAGGACTTACATATATTTTGTTAGATTTGTTGGTAGAAATCTTATAAATTTTTTGCTTGTGTGTTCTGATGTCTAATGTTTTTTGAGACAGGTCCTACTGTGGCGTTTAGGTTGGCCTTCAGGTCACTCTGAGGTGATCCTTCTGCCTCAGTTTCCTAAGTGGTCTAATTTCTAACCTTTTGTATTCAGATGTACTTTTGGCATATTGATATTTCATTTAGCAATTGTACCAAACTCTTTTTTTACATCGCACAATTCATTTTGAAGAGTTTCTTGAATTTTCTTTTCTCAGGGTGGAGATGAGAGGGGAAAATGAAGGACTTTATGGCTGGTCACCTTCCTTTGAAATTTCTACAAAAATAATCTTATACACCATTAACTTTCTCTTTTTCCTGTATCATATATTTAATTTCTTGTCGTGCTTCCTTGAACACCCACTAAATATTAAATAGAAGTCATGATAAAAGGCTATCTTTGTTTTAGTTCATAACTGTAATGGAGATGTTTCTAACAATTTCCCAATATCTACACTGTTTGTTGATTGTTTCTGGTAACCGTTATTAAACTATAGAAACTCTATTTTATTCCTGGTTTACTAAGAGTTTTTGTCATGAATGAAAATGAACTTTTATTTGTTACCTTCCTTGCACTGAGTGCAGTGTTTACATTTCTTTTCTTTTTTGGGGGGTGACCAGAAATCGAACTCTGGACCTCGCCAATACCAGGATCACATTTCTTTTCTCCTTTTCTACACTAATGTACTACATTACATTAATAGATTTTCTACTAATATATGACCAGCATTGAATTTAGAGATTGACCGTACTTGATCATAATAGGTAGATCATTTTTACACATTTTTAGATTGGTTTTGTCAATGTCTCACTTAGGATTTTTGCATTTATGTTCAAAACTAAGTTTAGCCTGCACATTTGTCATAGTGCTATTGCCTCACTTTAATACCCCTAATTTCTGCTAACTGGTTTCCTTCCATGAAAATGTGAAGGTTTTCTCTGTCTCTAGCCTTCGTCTGAGTCCTCTACTACCTGAGTGTAATCTAAAATTGTTTCCTTATTCCTTGAGGAATGCAGCATGTGTGCAGCACTCAAGATTCATGCGGAAAGCTGAATGCCGACTCAGTAACTTCTTAGTCCCCATTCACCTACTGGCCTTCTCCTGAGGCTTTCTGCTTATTCACGTCACACAGTTTCAAGATTTTCTCACCGGCCCATTGTTACGGCTTTGTAAGTATTCCACCTGCCCTCAAATCCAGCATCACCCTTCTGTGGCCACAGCACAGAGAGAGGTATAGGTTCCCCTCTTGTTGCATGTTAATTTTACCAGGTTGACTGAGAACGATTTTCAGAGGAAACATCATTTGTGACTTTGAGCACTGCAGCAACTTCAAAATCCTGGTGTCAAGTCTCCAAGCATATTCAGTACCTTAGTTACTTTTTACTCGTTGCTGGGACAAATACCCAACACTTAAAATGCAGGAAGGAAAGGTTTATTTAGCTTACAGTTTGTGGAAGTTTCAGTCTATATTCAGCTGGCTCCAAGGCTGAGTGGCACATGGCAGAGCAGCCTTCATGTGGTGGAACAACAGCAATGGCGACCAAAGCAGTCGACCAATCAGTGGAGCAGAGAGCAACAGCATGAGTCTTTCTCTCTGTCTCTCTTTATATTACATTCAGGCTCTCCACCTCAGCCTTAGGCTATACCCATAATCTCAGAAGTACTTAAAACACATAATCCCAGAGATCATAGATCAAGTCTCAAACTCTAGATCAGTACTAAAACACATAATCCTAGTGACTCATGAGTCAAGTCTCAATCTGTAGAAGTCCCTGCCCCATGACTGCATGAGGCTTTGCGGGGACAGCTAGACATAAACCATACCACACAGGGATGGCGAATCTTTTTCTCCAGATGGCTCAGGAAGAGAAGTTAATCCCACTTCATGTTACTGGTAATTGAATTCTCCCCTGAGAAGGAAACTATGAGATCCATGAGCGTTTAATGTATGGATGCTTCTAAACAGCCTGACTTGGAAAAGATTAAAATAGTTTCATATTCTCATCCCTCATACCTCCTTACTGGCAGGGCCCAGATTTCAATCTGCTCTAGGTAGCTAAACTCTAGAAGTCTTATATATCTCAGCATCTTCGATTAATGCCAAGTGCAATCATAGTTGGAAGAGTTCAGGGTGTTCTGGCATATTCGAGGGATGGGCACAGACTCTCCCTGCCAAGGGCTCAGAGGACTCTCCTTTGGATTGCACTTTCCATAATCAGAGCTACCATGATTAATTAGCTACAAGCAGTGGGTAATCCCCTGTACTTAAAAATCAAAACTGTGGGACAAAAGTGAGAGCAAGTTAATCTACATAGCCTTGCATTTCTTGACCCCAAACACTTCACGCAGTCCTTCTTTTAGATCCTTTGCCATGAAGACAGCTGAAGCCTGATTGAGCTGTGGTGTTTTGAGCATGACAGAATGTTCCAGCTCAGCATCCATGTGTGCATCTGTTTTAATAATGCACTCAAGCTCAGAGGCATTTGGAACTGGACACATTTAAGAGCAAAACACAGCATCAAGATGCTGAGTTTAGGAAATAATCACACAACTGGACTTGCCTTTGCCTATTTGACTGACTCCTGGTCTGAGGAGTCAATGTGAAGTAAGTTATTTCCTACAGGAGCAACTCTACAGTGGGAACTGTGGAAAAATGCCTCCCTCCCCCTGGGGGCACACAATCACACTGCAGCAAGTCATAATAGGGCAATTTACGTGTCATGCCTGAAAGGAAGTTTTAGCTCAGAAAAAAATTAGGGTTCAAACAAATATTTTCTTCAATTTGATGGCTATGGAGAAGTGAAATGAAAAGGTGAAACTTTATAAATTCTACTGAAGCAAAAGGAAATCAGTGTGCAGAGCAGTTGGAGAAGAGACCAGTCCTTGTATTTAATGTCTCTTTAGAAATACTACTGAGATAATGGAGTTTTAAGAACTCACCTCTAGGAACTATAATAGATTTACAGAATGTTTGATGCAGGTAATATCTTGGTTCTTATGACCATCATTTGAGGACAAGAAAATAGTGTTTATTTATTTTGACTAGAGAAAAAATTAATAAGTGCTTGGAATTTTTAGTTTCCATTTTATAAATTATTAAAGCCTGTATTTAAATTGAATTTCACTAGTCATTGTAAAATGGCACATTGAGTTCATTACACATTGTTTTAAAGGCTGGAGAAATGGAGTCAATTTTATTTTATCACACACACACCATAAAAGTCTTATGGTAAATACTTTGTTTTATGAGACTCCCCATCAGCTGGCTATATCGTAAATATCCTATTCCTCACTTTAGAGATGAAGAAAACAGGCCTGGTGGAGGCTAAGTTGCTTATGCTCACATTACAACTGCAGCAACGGAATTAAGTCTGAGACGTTATTTCTAAAGGAAGAATCCGCCTCCTCAGAGCTTTCTAAGTATTTCTCAGAAAAGAGCTCTTAGAAAGGACAGCTTCAAAACTGCAGAGGGAACCCACGGTGGGGCTCAGTGGAGTCCTGGGGGATGTTCCCTTTGTCTTAGGAGTGGTGATAACTGTGCTGCCCTGTTGCCAGCTAAAACAACAATAGAATTTACTGTGTACCACTTGACAAAGCCCAGGCACACTGACAATTCCTAAAAATTGTGAACGAATGCAGAACAAGAAAATCAGAAAAAGGTAAACAGAGAGTCAGGCTTCCTCCCGTCTCCTCTCCTGGTCCCACAGTCTGATTCATTGAGCCTCATACTTATCCTCCCTCCCAGGCTTCCCTTCTACATGAACTACTCCAGTGTGCCCTCTGGCACTAACTTGGCCACAGAGTGCTGCTTTGAGAATCAGGTTGCCCATATCCACAGTACCCACAACCTGTCCTGCCATTGGTCAACCTGCAGGTCACTCTCCCACATTCATTGAAGATATTTGTGCCTGGTTTTCTCTCCAGGTGACTTCAGAGTCCCTTATACAGGGAACTGTTTGCCGCCCTAACTGCAAGTCTATCTGAGGCCAACGTCCAAGTTCTTCCAGTACCCTCCTTAGGAGACTAGGACGTCGGATAATCAGAGTCCACAGATGAAGTGACAAATAAAAAGTGACTCCTAAATCTTTTTGTCTCAAGAAGTCTTGGTAAAACTTTGAGTCATAGAGTCAGAAATACCTCAGTTCTCGGGGAAATAACTCTCAGAATTAAGACATATTTTATCTTTGGTAAGACATAATTTCCAAGACTCTTGTTAAAATGGCTGGGTAAGAAGGTCCTAAAAAATTTCTCTTGAGTACAAGGCAGTAAATGAGTATGGAAATTATTAATATCCACTTCAAACTGATTTAATATGTCTAAATTATCACATGTATTACTACTGAGTTTGTGTGCTGTCATGATTATAAAATTTAGTGAATATAACAGTTTGAGAAGGGCTTTTCCCATGGGAACTGAGTCTCCTAAAGAATCAGTACATTAGGCGCTGGAGTTCATATACTATTAGTTTTTCAGTTGTCCTCTTTGTTTGTTCTCCATTCTTGAATATTTGGATTATTATTGTTATTATGGCTTTTTCATTTATTCCCCTCTCTGCTACCTCTTCAATTTATATATCTTTATTTTCATTTTCAATGATTGTTGGAGGGATTACCATTACATATTAACTTTTCTCAGTCTATTGTAACACTTTCCACATAAAAGATCAAACCATACATACCAATTTACCACCTATCATACATCCAATACAGTATAAGTCCCATAATGTATTGCTTAAATTTTTCCTTCAACAGTCAAGTTAGCTGTAAAGAAATTTTTTAAAAAGTTCTCTAGGGGCTGAGTAGTGAGAATACTAGAATGCATGAGGCCTTATGTCTGACCTTCAGGATTAAAAATACATTCTCTACATTTATTCACATAATCACCATTTCTGGGCTTTATTCTGCTGTGTGGATTTGGCTTTTCAACTGCTATTTCCTTCCAGCCTAAAGAACACCTGAAGAACAACTATTATAGTTTAGGTTTCCTGACAAGAAAATCTGTTTGCCTGGCCAGATAGCTCAGAGGATAACAGTGCCTGCCTAGGTAGACGCAGGGACCAGGGTTTTGATCCCTGCCGTGACATGCTTGCCCCACCCAGGAGACGTGCTGAGACAGGGATTGAGACTGAGCGTGGTGATGCGTGCCTGTAATCCCAGTGCTTGGTAGGCTGAAAAACAGGAGGATCACTACCAGTCCAAACTGTGTAGTGAGACCCTATGGATCCTCTACTAAATACATAAAAAGAAAAGAAAAAGAAAATCTCTTTATGTTATTTTTTAAAATACCTTTTTCAGGGACCAGCCAAACAGTTTAGCAGATTAAAGGGCCTGCAAATAGCTGCAGGGGCCAGGGGTTCCATCCCAGGGCCTGCTATGCTGGCCGCTGCTGTGTGTTGTGTGTCGGTGCTGAAAGAAATGATGAGAAGACCCGATGAATAAGCTTCAGAGGATTCACTGAGACTTGTCTCTCTCAAAGTGACCCCAGAGCTGCAGAAGCAGCTCACTTTTATTGAGGGCTACAAGCAGGCTATGCAATATGCGAGACTACTTTACAGATTACAAATCACTCTGTCTTCCACCATTTGCCTAACACTAGGTTCATACAGATGCTAACAGATAACCAAGGAGCAGGGGAGGTGACAACCCTTAACATCCCAAGCAAGAGGTCAATAAACAGGGAGCCAGCAAAGGAAGCTACTATCTGCAGGTGTAAATCCCAGTTTTCCGAACCTACCACAGGCAGTAGCCCTCCCTGGGTTCTGTTTGTTGTTTCCTGTTTCTCAGGATATCAATTGGGCATATTGCTATAATTCCCTGCTTTTGTTTTATGCTGAAAATTTTTGAAGCATTAAGGTGAGAGCTGCAGATTTTTGTCTATCGCTTGTTGCCAGGCCCGTCCTCATCACCGGACTAAGCAGAATATACAAAAAGCACAGAGACAACATACACAAATCACTACTACACTTTCACTAAACCATGAAGTAACATAAAAAGGATTAAGGCTTTCAATACCACTAGAGATGCTTTGTAACAGATCAGTGCCAGACCATTCTGACAATTGTTTTACAAAAGTATTATCAATATGTTGCTGAAGAGACAGGATCTCAGCAGTAATATTACTATGATGCAATAAATGTCTTTTTATAGTTTCCCATGGGAAATGAGTTTGATTCCATGGAATGGGAGTAATACAAAATGAAAAAGTATTCCACTCATGTTTTAAATGAAGTTGGCATTGTAGATTAACAATTTGATCTCCTAACATAACAACAGCATGTTATAAATCATTTATCTTAGTATTTAACTCTGAGTCTATGTGTCCTTAAGAAGTCCATAATTGTTCTGAGTCCTTGTGCCACTGTTGCACAAAATGAACAGTTTGTACCTCTTGGCTCAACCCTACTCCGGCTGTAGCAGCTGTGGCTGTCATGGCTATTATTCCTAGGATTATGGCTATCACAAGTTCAATCATTCTTTTTGTTCTCTTCTTTAACACCTCAAGCAAATGCTGGAGCAGCATCATGGAAGGGGAGTCTTGCCACAGTCATTGTAGTTTGTACAGGAAGCCAGATTCCAGTTCTTGCCCTGAGAATATAGATGCTATCCCTAGAAAAATTTATGGTTAATAGAAGAGTTTAGACATGTATATTAAGAACAATGGTGACATGTAATGGTATAGTTAGAAGGATTCCAATAACTAGGTCCTACAAGCAATACGTAGAGGAGGCGAACACATGTCTGAGTAAAATGAGTTGTGTTCCTTTTAAATTTTAGATGTAAATTATGGGAGGATTGATTCCTCCATATGTAACCTTTCCAGGCTGACATATGATCTAATGAGGTAACTAACTTCCAAACATGATGTTGAATTGGTCCCCCAAAA